>JAJPUD010000477.1:64643-110019 GCA_023553655.1 Myrmecobius fasciatus | reverse complement strand
GAAGGAAGGAAGGAAGGAAGGAAGGAAGGAAGGAAGGAAGGAAGGAAAGAAAGGAAAAAGAAAAGAAAGAAAAGATAATTAAGAAGGGAGGGAAAAGAAAAGAGAAAGAAAGAGAGAAGGGGAGGAAGGAAGGGAGGGAGGGAGAGAAGAAGAAAAAGAGGGAGGAAGGATGAAGAAAGGAAGGGAAGGAGGGAGGAAAGAAGGAAGAGAGGGACGAGGTAGGAAGGAAAGTTCTGATCTGTAGGAGTAAGAGCAGAATTCATTTCTCCTTTTAAATCTTTTGAATTGATGCACTCCACCCCCATGCCCATCTCCATTCTTCAGCAAATGAACTGGGATACATTATATTACCAATTCTATAAAAGTCTCTGGGACCCTAGAAATGATCAAGTATTGTCCTTCCAAGAATCTTCCCTTTGTCTTAAAACAGTGATGTTAAATTCAAAATAGAAATGGGAACCATTAAACCATTTATGAGGAATCCTGTGAGCCTCAAGTTGACTTAGTTTTAAAATGTAACATTATTTTTGTTTCACTGTATTTGTATTTATTTTGTTAAATATTTGCCCATTTTATTTTAATCTGCTTCAGGTGATACTCAAATTGTATTGTGGACCCTCTACTACCCAAAGATTTCATGTTTGGTGCCTTTAATACCAATGAGTCCTAACAAAGTTCACAAGTCATAGTGTCCCATGGCCTTCCAGAAATGCCATAAAGGAAATCTAAAGTATTTTCTTCAGCATAGTTCTTATTCAATTCCCAAATTATAATCTCTAATCAGAGATTATATGGAGATTTATGGAGATCACTATCACTACCAAATTTTAAAATTATGCAAATTCAGCAAAGAAAAGTTTATCATTTATCATCTTCAGAGCATGGTTCTTAAAAACATAGAATACATTCATATCTGTCTCTATTTACTGAATATTCACAGATATTTACTTTGTAATCTCCCTGAAAAAGTGGAAAACTCATCACAGTCAGAAGCATGGGGTCACCCAAGTGGCCATTATCATCTAACCCTGTCAACTAACCAAAAATTGTAGACCAGGTCTGATTCAGGGCAGTCTTGTAGTTCAGGGTTGAGATTAGGACAAAATACAACATGCATTAAAAATCTAACTGTTTACAAAAGGAGGTTTATCTAATAGTTGTAGGGAAAGACTACTCAGCAAATATTCAACCTTGCTTCAGATGAATGAAGCTTCCTTGCCTCTGTACTGGCCATACTGGTCAGCTGGTCAGAAACTGAGGAAGAAGCTGTGTGCTGGCATTTTGTACTTAGGACCAGGATTTATCAATAGTCAGACCTTTAATCTCCCAAGCCAATTAAGTTTTGAATATAGTTTTGATATCCTTTAAGGGAAAAAAAATTATCTAGAGTACACAGTAGATATTGCTCCTATCAAAAATTTATATGCACAAGAGGCTAACCACTGAATTCTTAACATGTCAGTTGAATAGAATTTTTAAAGCTGGGTGATACTTTTGACGTCACCTAGTCTAGTTTTCTGAATTAGCAAATGAAGAAATAGCTCCAGAAGCAAAATAGGTATATGATAGCTTTCTTTAAGTATTTGGAGGGATTTAATTTGTTCTTCATGCTCTAAAAAGCAGAACTAGAAGCAGATTGTAGAAAAGTACATTTGCAGAGAGAGAGACATACAGACATATATACACATATAAATATATGTGTTTTATATATATACACCTATTTGCATAATATATGCATATATTACATACACACACATATACACACATGCATGCTGCCCTGGAATGAGAAAGACCAAAGTTCAAATCTGTCCCCAGATACTTATCCAGTAACTTCTCTTTGCCTGTTTCCTCAAGCATAGAATGGGGATAATAATAGCACCTACTTTGCAGGATTGTGAGGATAAAACATTTGGAAAAGCTCTAAGTATACTATTTGACATATAGTATGTACTTTATTAATATTTATTGTCTTCCTCCCTCCTACTTTCTTATTAAATCGGATATCTAGAAGGAAAACATCTGAGTTTCAATCATATTAGGAATCTCTGATGAGAAAATGCTCTCCACCAACGCAGTTATGTAGCTTAGCTTTAGAGCAGAGCTGCTTAATTTTTGTGTGTCATGAATTTTTTTGGCAATATGATGAAGCCTAGCAACTCATTTTCAGAATAAAGTTTTTAAGTACATTATTGCACAGTTGGTTGAATTGTGAACTGGTCCAGGCATTCTGGAAAGTCATTTGAAACTAAGTCCAAAAAATTATTAAGCTGCACATACCCATAAGACTAGGAATAAGTTTTTAGGTCTATATTGCAAAGAGATCAAAGAAAGAGGAAAAGGATCTATACAAAAATATTTATAGCAGTTTTTCGCGGTGGCAAAGAATTGGAGACTGAGGAAGTTGGCATTAATTGGGGAGCATCTGTACAAATTATTTATTGGAATGTTATGGAATATTCTTATACTGTAAGAAATGATGGTCAGCTAGATATACTAATGGATAGAGTATTGGGCCTAGAGAGAGGAAGATCTGTCCTCAGCCACTTCCCAGCTGTATGTGACCCTGCACAAGTCCCTTAACCCTGTTTGCTTCAGTTTCCCCATCTGTAAAATGAGCTGGACAAGGAAAGAGCAAATTGCTTCAGCATTTCTGCTAACAAAACCCCAGATGGAATCACAAAAGGTAAGTTGGACTGAAATCACTAAACAACCACAAATAAGTGATAAAAACAATGGTTTCAGAAAAGCCTGGGAAAGTCTATATGAGTTGATGTAAAGTGAACAGAATCAGAACAATTTATATAATAACAACATTGTAAAGACAAATAACTTAGAAAAACTTAGTAACTCTGATCATAATGACCAACAATAATTACGGAAGACTCATAATGAACCACAGTATCCACTTCCAGCTAGAGAGGTGATAGAGAGAGTGGAAATGGAAGCACATTTTGGGAGATGGCCAATGTGGGAATTTGCTTTGCTTGACTATATATATTTGTAGCATTTTTTTAAAATTTTTCTGGCTTTATTAATGTGGTATGAGAGAGGATGTGGGAAGGAAAAAATCCAGACCTAAAAATAAAATAAAATAAAGTTTTAAAAATGCTTTAAATGAGTAAACATTTAATTATATTGAAATGCTGTTATGAAATATTTTTTTCAAGTTCATAGACCCTATTAAACATTTTTTCAGTCATTAAACTGTAGATCTTGCCTCTTTTTATATCCCCAGTTCTTCACACAATGCTTACTACACACTGTAGGTGCTTAAGAAATGTTTATTGATTAATTGATTGATTCTTCTCCCATTCAACCTTTTCATCATTTCTGATGCTTAAGTTTGATCAAGTCATTCCTTAACTCAGAATTTTCCATCACTGTATTTATGAAACTTTGTAACTTAGTCTTAGACAGTTGTTTGGGACACTAAGAGGTTAAGTGTTTTTTGCCCATGGTCACACAGTCAGTATGTTATTAGAATTGTGCTCTGAGGTTTTCCTGACATTAAAGTTGGTCTCCTATTCATTATACCTCCATGTCTCTTGTCTACTTCAGTGGAGAGAAATTTTAATCTCTCTCTAGCCAAAATAAAAAGGGATGTTGTATCGGTGTGGTTGAGGACCAACATGATGTGGGTGATGTAGACACCAAATAAATGATGGGCACCAAAATTTGGAGTTTGATCATGTGAAGAATTCACAATGACTATTATCTTTGGCAAAAGATAAGGAAGAGGGTACAGACAAAATGAAGGATACAATAGACACCAGAAAAGGTAAATATGAAAAAGAGTGGGAGAGCATATGAAAGACAAGTTCTTCAATGAAACTCACAATTACCCAGTAGAAAGGGAGCATCCCATGAGGCTGGGGTATGCCCTTAGCTGGCAGGCTAAATCCTGAAAGGGACTTTGCATCTTATAAGAGTATAAGTGGAGTTGAGAAGCATAGTGAAATTAGGAGAGATACTATGTGGCATGGGGGAAGGGGGAAGGAGAAAGACACCAGAAGTAGAGTGCTAGTGGTGGACTGACCCAAAGGAGGGCAACAGCTATGGTGTAGCCCATAAGTAGATTTTTTTATAGGGAAAATTTAACCTCAGGGACATAACTGGGATTTCTGAAAGGGCATGGCAAGGTGAGAATACTCACATCTCTATAGAGGGTTAATCTCAGGAGTTAGACATAATTCGGATTTCAGACAGGAAGACCTCCCAAGAGGGTGAGACCGTGGAGCTGAACTGATTTCTATCAGTGTTCTCCTTGCCTGCCTCAGGAATCAGTTCCGCAGCTAACCACACATAACACTGAAGATTTCATCAGTATAATTTAGCACCAGTTTAACAAGAGCAAAATACATCTTATCAAGGAATTAAGCAGCTGAAAGTCTGGGTTGTGACACACTGTACATAACAGAAATGTAGTGAACCCACACTGTACTGAATAAATAAAAGCTTAATTTTAGAAAAAAAAAATACACGCTTAACAGTAGAACTCTTTGTGCCTATATAAAGAAACAAATGATCTTTTCAGCACCACCCAGAAGGAAAAAAAAAGTATTCAAAATATTTTCTTGAGGACTAAAAACATAACTTTAAAAGGTAAAGAGTAGGGAGAGTTGGGGGGAAGGGATGGAATAGGAGATAGTGAAGAGAGAGGACAATTTCCCCAACTCTAGTGAATTCCATTTCATATTGGTCATTCCAGTAATCTATTCTCATTAAAACGGAACTCATTAACTACGAGGTTAACAGAAAAGGTGACTGGTAAGAACTAAATGTCTTACTGGTGGCTGAGATTAATGAGTTCCCTTCTTTAAAAAGAAAAAAACACCTGAGGGCAAAATGCAGGAAGTTATTTTGCCCTTTTTGTTGAAGTTTGTTATAGAAAACTGGAATTCTCCAGTTTGCCAAGGTCCTTTCCAGGGTTTATCTCCACTGATTTCAATGACAAGAGAATTGTAGTGTATACAGATGGACACTATTGTATTATGGTTCACAGGTTAGGCCTCTGGGGGTACATTCAGTTGTATAATCCCCACCTGCCCCCAAAGCTTTGGTTTGCATAACCTTAAAAAATTGTTTTTATTAACATCTTTTATCTTTCACATTAATTTCATTACAGCTTTGCTTTTCAAAGGCAATTCACCCCTAAGCCTATATTACCCACTTTCCTGAGGCATGGTATAAGTTTCTGGGAAAAAGTGTGACCAGATGAAAATAACCACCCGGGAAACATTTTCTGTTTCCATAATCATGCTGAAGAAATTAAGCCTGTTGGGGGAAATGAAAGGCACAGTGACAACATGGTCAAAGAGCTGGAGCGAGCAAATTCATTAAATTAGCCATACACTCAAATCATAATGAGGCTCTTTGTTTTCTCCCTCTTAGAGCTTAGTCACAAAAGTCCAATGTTGTCATGGATACAGCTTTTATGAAGCTTTTGCTAGGAACACTGAACAGTCTGGCCGTCTTGAATTTTTAGTGGTTCAGTTGTCAAAATACACATAGGTTCACAACTCGATCAACGAACATTTACTAAGTACCTACCATACCAGCACTGTGCTAAGTACTAGAAATAAAAGGACAAAAATAATAATAATAATAATCTCCCACCTCAAGAGAATTCATACCCATATAGAAGCTTGTTTCAGTAGTATCAAAAAGAAAATGCATTCCCCAACCCACCCCCAACACATATGCCTAAATTAACTTATTTATGTTGAATGTCTTTATATTATATGTACAAATTATCTCCCCCCCCCAATAGAATATAAGCTCCCTGAGGTCAGGAACTCATTCTCCCTTTTTCTTATTTATTTTGTGGTTTTGTGGTTTCTTTCTTATCCCTTTTTCTTAAATACAAAATGCCTAACACATAGCAGTCATTTGTTAATGCTTCTCTGTTTATTTATAAAACCAATACAGAAGGTCATTATAGACAATTTTAACATGATAAATGCAAAAGTTATCTCTCACCAGATGTCTATCAATTGGGAAATGGCTGAACAAGTTGTGGCATATGATTATAATATTGTTCTACATAAAACTATTGTTCTATAAGAAATGATAAGCAGGATGGTTTCAGAAAAAACTGTAAAGGCTTTATTATTATTTAAATTTTTTATTAAAGCTTTTTATTTATAAAACATATGCATGGATAATTTCTCAATACTGACCCTTGCAAAAACTTTGTTCCAAATTTTGCCCTCCTTCCCCCCATCCTCTCCCCTAGATGGCAGGTAGTCCAATACATGTTAAATATGTTAAAATATATGTTAAATCCAATATATGTATATATATATATTTAAACAATTATCTTGCTGCACAAGAAAAATCGGCTGAAGAAGGGAAAAAAAAACTGAGAAAGAAAACCAAATGCAAGCAAACAACAGAAAGAGTGAAAATTCTACGTTGTGGTCCACACTCAGATCCCATAGGCCTCTCCCTGGGTGTATATGGCTTACTTTATCCCTGAACAACTGGAACTGGTTTGAAACATCTCATTGTTGAAGAGAGCCATGTCCATTAGAATTGATCATTATATAGGCTTGTTGTTGTTGTGTATAATGATCTCCTGGTTCTGTTCATTTCACTCAGCATCAGTTCATGCAAGTCTCTCCAGGCCTCTCTGAAATCATCCTGCTGGTCATTTCTTACAGAACAATAATACTCCATGACATTCATATACCATAATTTATTCAGCCACTCTCCAATTGATGGGCATCCATTCAGTTTCCAGTTTCTTGCCACTACAAAAAAGGCTGCCACAAACATGGCAGCTGGGTCATGCTGGGTCAAAGGGTATGCACAAAAACTGAAAAGACTTATAAGAACTGATACAGATTGAAACGAATAGAATCAGGAGATCATTGTACACAGTAACAGGAAGTTACAGTGTACAGTGGTTAACTACTTATTTTCAGCAATACAATAACTTAAGACAATTAGGACTCATGATGAAAAATGTTATCCACATCCAGAGAAAGAACTGATGGAATTTGAATACAGATTGAGGCATATTTTTTTAAAACACTATTTTTCTTGTTGAGTTTTTTTTTTTTTTTGGTCTGTTTTTTTCTGTTACAACATGATTTACATGGAAATATATTTTGTAGGCTTGTATATACATAACCTATATCAAATTGTTTCCCTTATCAATGAAAAAGGGAAGGAAGGAAGAGAATTTGCAACTCAAAATTTAAAAAGATGAATGTTGAAAATTTTTTTACATATAGACAGATTGTAACTGTCATTTATTTATTCATACCTATTCAGTTACATTAAACTATTCAAAAGATAGTTAAAACTGAGTCACATTTAAATATAATTTCATGAAAGTCCTGGGATATTTAAAAATCCTTCCACTTCGGGCAAGATTTTTTTTTTTTTTTTTTTTTTTTTTTGCTTTTTGCTGAGGCAATTGAGGTTAAGTGACTTGCGCAGGGTCACACATCTAGGAAGTATCAAGTGTCTTGAGATCAAATTTGAACTCAGGGCTTCCTGACTTCAGGGCTGGTGCTCTATCCACTGCGCCCCACCTAGCTGTCCCCAGGCAAGATTTCTTGAAGCCCTTCATAATGCAGGCTAGTTGTTTTTTGTGTCCCACTTAAATCACTTTAGGCACTTCAAAGGCTGAATGGATCACTGCAGGCAAAGTCACTTTTAGATTTAGGATCAAAATAAGTGGAGACAAAGTTACTCAAAGTTCAGTTATTGCTGAAGAACAGATCAAACTGCTCTACTTTTTCTATTTTTTGTCCGTCTTTTAACAGCTTGATAGTGATCTGCAGTGGGTAAAATCCTGACACATAACAATTCATATTTATATTTTGCTGTTGTTGTTGTTACTGTCCACTGGGGGATGGGAATAAACCTGAACTGTGGGAGAATTCACAGAACTTGACATAGAAGGCAAATCTAGTTCTCTATAGGTCTTCTTCTGTTTGTTATTTTCTTTCTGTTACTTTTCTAAAAATATACTAAGGCTTTCAGTATCTTCATTACTCCATTGTCTTTGGTTAATGAGAAAAACCACTGATCATCAATTCATTGATTATCAGCTGTCCTGAGAAATAAATTGTTTATTAATTACCCAGAAATTCTGTTTCTCAAACTTTTCGTTCATCCTACAGGACCTACCTTCAATAAGCTTTTAATCTATTTGGGAAATAAGACAGACCATTATAAAACACAATATCACTAAGTACACTTGAAAGAGAGAAAATAAAGTACTCTGAAAGGTTTGATAAAGAAGAATTATGTTCAATGACCTTCAGTCCAAAACTCAGTCTGACAGCCACTCCCAACACATTTTAATATAACCTCTTCTTTTCCCTATCACCAGTACCTTTATTATTTTTACCTTGTTGCTACCTCCCAGATCTCTTTCCTAATGTTTTCTTCCATTAACCCTATTCTCCAGATTTTATGGCTCCTAATTTGTTGGTAATCTGTTCATTGTCAAGGCCATAGAGCACTCACAGTAGATCTCAGAGATATATCAGAGAATAACCCCCTATTACTGGTTGTCTCTGTGCTGCACCAAAACTAGCTCCTGAGTTATGTAGGTCCAATAAGAGTCCAACTATTGCCTCATCAACTGCCTATTGTTTAGCTTTTTTTTTTTTTTTCTCAGAGCATAGAATGGTGTGCGGCCAGAAAGGAAATATGTCAATAATTATTAAATACTGTGTTAGAAATAGAAAAAAAGGATGCCAGAGGAAAATCTTTTAAAATGAGATACTGAATGATTACATTTGGTTTTGGGTCAAAGATTCATGGGTTGGTAAATGTTTAACAATAAGTTCTCTGGAAGAAAAAATGTACCTATGCCATACTTTTAAAATTTAATCTACATTATTAACATTTTGTTCTTAAGTCTAAATAAGCAACAAAATAATAAATCAAGTTTTGTAGCATTTGTCATTTTCTTAAACATAAATCCTCCTAGTAAAAATTTAATAGTTGGCTCTGTTTATCCAAAAAGAACTGACTCTTAACAGCTCTAAAAACAAAATTTAGACTAGCTTTGCTAGATCTAGGTCATGCTCATTTCTTCATGTTAGTATTTCTAGGAATCAGTGAGTACATATGATCTAGGAAATAGGTAGGGTGCTGGATTTGAAGTCAGTTCAGTCCTATTTCAAGTGCTCATTCGCTGCATGACCTTTAATAATCCCCTTAACTTTTAACAAGTTTTTTTTTTTAACAGCTAGCATTTATATTGCTTTAAGATTTACAAAATGATCATCTCCATTAAGTACTATTATTGTTTCCATTTCACAGTTGAGGAAACTGTGGAAACTGAGGAAAGAAGTTAAGTGATTTGTCCAAGATCACACAGCTGGGACATATCTGGGGCAGGATTTAAACTCATATCTGCCTGATTCTAAGCTCAGCAGTATACTCCAACCTGTAACAGCAAAAATAGTCAGGTGGCATAGTGGATAGAGAAGTGGACCTAGCATCTGGAAAACGCATCTTCTTGAACTCATTCAAATCTATTATCAGATACTTCCTAGCTGTGTGACCCTGGACAAGTCACTTAGCCCTGTTTGCCTCAGTTTCCTCATCTGTAAAATGAGCTGAAGAAGGAAATGCCAAACTATTCCAGTATTTTTGCCAAGAAAATTCCAAATGTATCACAAAGAGTCAGATAGGACTGAACAATAACAAAGTCTCTTTATTGGCAGTATAATCTCCACCCTTAAAATCATTGGCAACCTTATAGAAGTATTTACTTCTTCATTTTGCAGCAGGACTATACTGCTTGGTCCCAAAGTGGGGAAGCTGGGTGTACCAAGCAGAACTCTCAGCTTGGAGTCTAAACACCTGGATTTCGGGCCTAGCTCTACCATCCACTTACTGTTGATCTCAATTAGGGAAGTCACTTCCCTTCTTTCTAAGCTCCAATCTCCTTACCTGTCATGTGGGGGAAATGAAGATTCTACTCTATATTTCTCAGATTCTTAGGAGGATTAAACAAGACAATGTGTGTAAAATGAGTTATACCTGTAAAACACTATCAGTGATTATTTGAATAATCATACTTTCATCATTACAGCTTGAAAAAAAAAGTTTCATTTGCTCAGATCATATTGAAACATTCCAAATTGTTGAAGAAAATGATATTAAAGTGATATTAGCTAGGTGACGAGTGGATAGAGCACCAGCCCTGAAGTCAGGAAGACCTGAGTTCAAATCTGGCCTCAGACATTTAACACTTTCCAACTGTGTGACCCTGGCCAAGTCACTTAACCCCAATTACCTCAGGAAAAAAAAAAAGAAGAAAGTGATGTTAAATCCATTCTTCCTATATATCAGACAACTGGTTAGATGATGGTCATAGAGAGAGAAAGTCACAATTCAGCTCCAAGAACTTCATTTTGCTCTATTGGGCTAGCCACACTCCAGGAACCTTCTCCTTCAAATTATCCAGGAAACCACAGAATTGCTAGAAACTCATTTTGGACTCATTCCCAGGGACTGTTTAAAAGGAAATCAAATTTGGAATTCAATCCCATTTCAATTCTGAGTATGGAGGCAGATATCCCAAAAGAGACATCAGTGATGAAAATATCTCAGCTCCAAAACAGTTGCTTGGAGAATTATAGGAACTCAAAAGATGGAAAAGCCTCAGAGATTCAACCATCATCTGAAGTAAAAGGTTATGTATAAGAATTTTAACAAGGTCATCCTTCACTGCTCAAATGCTTCAAATAAAAGGAAATTCACTATTTTAAGGACTAGCCCATTCTACAGAATGTCCCCAAAATGTTCATGCAATCCTAGCTTAATTAAACTAAAAACAGCATGGAGACTTTTGTTCCATTTTTCAGATAGTTGCATTTATTAGGGAACTCTTTCCTATATTAAATCAAAACCTGCTATCTTGTAGCTACTGCCATTGGTCCTAATTGTGCCTCCTGGGGCATGTCTTCTCTTCTAACAGAAAGTGACATATCACTTTTTACCCCAGTGATAAAGGAATGAAGGGAAGAGAGAAAGAAGAAGGGAAAAAATAAGCCAAAAGAACCTTATGTTCTCTTTCAACATGATTAAATCTAAAAAGCATTAGAAGTTTTTTTCTTTCCTTGGTCACTTAGCAAATAAATATAAATTACTATGATAAAAATAATTAGCAAACTCAAATTATAAGTGGATTTTAAAAGAGAAAAAGTTTCTTTTATACTTTATATTTACCTGTTAAGCATTTATTTGCCTAGAAACTTAACATTATCTAACTTTGGACATCACGGTAATTAAAGCTAAACTGTATCCCAAAAACCAAAAAGAGAACTCTGCTGAGAAACCAACTCATTATTTAATATAGAGCACCAGAAAAATCAGCTGTGGCAAATGACATTGCGTTGTCAATAACCTCAAAACTGATTATTCAGTTCAAATATTTCTAGCCTCCCTTTCTTTCCCACCAGGCCCAGCTCTCATTGGTATTTTAAGATAGCAATGAGATAAGACCAACCTATTTATATCATGGCCAATTCAGTTTTTGATGGTTCACTCACAATTCCTATCTCCAAACGTATTGGCATTGGACTCTCTCCTTATTGGTAGAGATGAAGGAAAAAAATTGAGGTCTTCAGTCTTCGACCAATCCCTCTTTGGGAACTTTTCCAGGAGGAGTCTCCCTTCCAGACTCTCCAAGCCAGAATCTTCTTGTATCATAATGAGTTAGCTTCCAGCTTGGACCAAGAAGAGAGAAGGGGTCAACCGAACTTCAGGTTGCTGTGGGAAAAGATTAGGAAGATGTGGCAGTCTCCTTATATCTCTACACACAGCTTGCTACTCTTGAGGCTTCAGGGAGCTTCCTCTTAGGTGAGAACAAGATTATTCCCTCTTGGTTGTGTTAGCTCACTTCCAAAAAGAGAGTTCCTTCATTCTATATTGTCTGGTATGTATATGTGTGTGTGTGTGTGTGTGTGTGTATGTGTATGTGAGTGTGTATCTAAGACTGGATTTGAATTCAGGAAGATAAGTCTGCACCACTTAGCTACTCCTCCTATGTATACGTTCTCTGATTTCAGGGTTTTTTTTTTAATTTTTATTTTTACTAACGCTTTTTATTTACAAAACATATGAGTGATTTTTCTACATTGACCTTTGGGAAATTTTTTGTTCCAAGCTTTTCCCCTCCTTCCCCCCAACTCCCACCCCTAGATGGCAGGTTGTCTAATACATGTTAAATATGTTAAAATATATAATAAATCCAATATATGTCTACAAATCTATGCAATTATCTTGCTGCACAAGAAAAATTGGATCTTAGAAAGAGGAAAAAAAAAACCTAAGAAGGAAAACAAAATGCAAGCAAACATCCACAGAAAGTGTTAAAATGCTGTGTTGTGGTCCACACTCAGTTCCCACAGGCCTCTCTCTGGATGTATATGACTATCTTCATCATTGAACATAGGAACTGGTTTGAATCCCCTCATTGTTAAAGAGAATCATGTCCATCTGATTTCAGTTTTGCTATGATTTGGATAAATCAGTTTCTTTGCTATTTGCCATGTGTGTCCATTGTGGAACTGGTATTAGGTGAGGAAGGGGTCAAGGCTTAGATATAGAGCTTGGAGTCCCCTGTCCCCCCCAACTGATAAAAAGATCAAAAGTTACACGGAATCCAGTTATATCCTCTAAACCAACATTATTTAAGGGAGATGATAGATATGCTTCTACCTTGGTACCTCCTCTTTCTGAGGAAAGCAGAGTAGTTAGCTTCCTACCCTAGTTTCCTACTTTCCCTTCTGGCAGGAATGGAAATCTCTCCTGGAGAAGGGGAGGGATGGAAAAGAGGCTTAATATCTATTCTGCCTCCCTTTGAGACACACACAAGGATGGACCTTTTCCTCCTTTCCTTTTCCTTACCTAAGCACACATAAACTTTGCTAGGCACTTGAGGGCTACAAAATTTAGGTAAGACATGGATCCTACCCTTGTGGAACTCATAGCCTGAACTGTTCATCGGGTCTGAGAAATTGCTCAGCCCTGGTTCCTGGGCCCTTCTCAGAGTCCCTGACTCTGAACTCTAGTTTTTCCCCAGTGGTTAAAGGTTATAAGCAAGCACTCTAATAAACCTTTGACTGTTTATGTATTCTTGTGATGTCACTTATCATTCCAAGCTAATCTGAAGTTTGCATAACTGTCATGGTATAATGGAAGGAATCTTGGTCTTAGAATCCTTAAAAGAGAACTTGAGTCCCACTCTGATATTTATTTACCAGCTATGTGATTCTATGCAAGTCACAATCTCTCTGACCCTTCTCAACTATAAAAAAGAAATAATATACTTGAACTATTCATTTCACATGATTATGAAAAAAGTGTTTTGTAAACCTCAGCTAGGTATAGTTATTTTTAACCATTGCTAGGATTAAGAGTATAGGTTCTAGTATAGCGCAAAGAGTAGTAAATTTGGAGTCAAAAGACCTGGGTTTGAATATATTCTCCCACTCACTACTTATTTGACCTTGAGTAAATAACGGGTCTTCAACTATAAAATGAGAGGAGTAGACCAAATTTGATGACCAAGAAGTTCTTGTTCTGAATCCTCTGAGACTAAACTAGAAAAACTCTGCCCACCCACAGACTAGTACCATGGAACCAGAGGCAGTGTATGAATCTCCTATGAATCTCCAACTCATTTTGTTGAGTTGAAACCTGATCCTCTAACTTAAATGAGATAAGAAAAGGTATCATTTGACTTTCTCTCTCTCTCTCTCTCTCTCTCTCTCTCTCACACACACACACACACACACACACATATTCATACACACAGAGTGGCCCAGGGCTTCTGGAGTTCTAGTTTCATGCAAACTAAATCTAATTCTAAGGGCTGAACCAAAAGTTCTTTGGCTTAATATGTCCCCACCCAGAGTTTGTTCTGGAAATTATATAAGTATGGTTTATATGTAATTTTCATTCATAATCCTGCAGTTGGGGATAACAGGGTCCTTAGATCTTGAACAAGCACTCAAGGTAACAAATGAATAAAAAAAAGAGAACAGCCTTCATTCCAACCTATAGAATAAGTAGAAGGTACAAAGGAGTACATAAATACAAGAAATACATAAAACACTCAAAGTAGCCCACAAATAATCAGTCCCTCAACATAATTTGCCCCACTGGGGCAAAACCCTGACATTCTGATGAAATCCTTCTCTCCCACAGGATCCTGATCAGCTCCAATAAGTCATGATGAGGTACATCCATCTGAAATGTGTTCACAAATTCAAGCCATCCCCAGATCAAAGGATAATAATAAAGTTTTACCCTTTGCCTAGCAAGTGGACAAAGTTCCTATTGAACTCTCAATTAACAAGGGGGACAGTGGGACCTTTTATGGGAAAGGACCCTGAACAAAGTGAGCCAGTTTTACTAATTGTGTGTGTCAATAAATCAAATGGTGGTCATGATTGTCTTGTTTATATAGGATAGCCTCAGGAGTTGACATCTATAGCTTAACCTCCAAATTGTATAAAATAACAGTGGGCATCAGTGCAGGATCATTCTGTCTGTACAAGATAACTCCACAGGGTCAGCTTGCTCCTAACTGGGACCCCACTCAGATACAGAGTTGCTATGGGGACATGGTCTGTTGATGGAATCCATTCTCCCCGTCAGTTCTACATAATTTCTTTGAGACCCATAGTGTCATGCTATGTTTTGAACTTCTTCTAGAGGGCAAATACATTTAGAATTGCTTTTAATTCTAGACAATTAAAAGATAAGCAATTCCCTTCTGATGGAACCCACACTATCCAAATAGCTCACAGTAATAATGTTTTTTTTATTAAAGCTTTTTATTTACAGAACATGTGTAATTTTTCTACATTGACCTTTGCAAAACTTTTTTTTTTGTTCCAAGCTTTTCCCCTCCTTCCCCTCACCCCCACCCCTAGATGACAGGTAGTCTAATACATGTTAAATATGTTAAATTATATGACAAATCCAATATATGTATACATATCTATACAGTTATCTTACTGCACAAGAAAAATCAGATCTAGAAAGAGAAAAAAAACAATTTAAGAAGGAAAACAAAACGCAAGGAAATATTCACAGAAAGTGTTAAAATGCTGTGTTGTGGTCCACACTCAGTTCCCACAGGCCTCTCTCTAGATGTATATGGCTTTCTTCATTGCTGAACAATAGGAACTGGTGTGAATCACATCATTGTTGAAGAGAACCATGTCCATCAGAATTGATCATTGTATAGCCTTGTTGCTGTGTATGTTCTCCTGGTTCTGCTCATTTCACTCAGCATCAGTTCATGCAAGTCTCTCCAGGTCTCTCTGAAATCATCCTGCTGGTCATTTCTTAGAGAACAATAATATTCCATAACATTCATATACCATAATTCATTCAGCCATTCTCCAATTGATGGGCATCCTTTCAATTTCCAGTTTCTAGCCACTACAAAAAGGACTGCCACAAACATTCTTGCACATGTGGGTCCCTTTCCCCCCTTTAAGATCTCTTTGGGATATAAGCCCAAGAGAAACACTGCTGGGTCAAAGGGTATGCACAGCTTCATAACTTTTTGAGCATAGTTCCAAATTGCTCTCCAGAATGGCTGGATCTGTTCACAGTTCCACCAACAATGCAGCAGTGTCCCAGTCTTCCCACATCCCCTCCAACATTTGTCATTATCTTTTCCTGCCATCTTAGCCAATCTGACAGGTCACAGTAATAATGTGAACCAAAGAATGTTTCATGTTCCCTCCATATCATGACTTTATATTTCTCATATATTACCTCTTTTCATTCACACTGCCTTTATTCTGATGCAGATCCCCATTATCTCAAGACTGGACTATATATATACTTCTAGGGCTTGCCTTGAGTGTCATGCATTTCTAATTTATCTTCCACTCAACTAAAGTAGTCTTTCTAAAGCTTAGATCTGATCATGTCAACCCCCAATTCCCACTCTATTGAACTTGTACTGTTTCCCTGTTACCTCCAGGATCAAATGTAAAATGTTCTGTTATTTAAAATTCTTCAAAAACTAGCCCTTTATACTTTTCCAATCTTCTTACTATGTCTTACACCCCCTTTTCTATTATTCTTCCATCTTTGACTAGGTAGAGGTGGGGAGCCAACTAGAGAGGAAGAAGGATACAAGGGATATGTTGTGGCAGAGGATACAACAACCTAATCTTGTCTGGTGGCTCAGCTAAGATTACCTAGGATAGAATTTTCACTGAAGTCAAGAAAAATGGAGAGCCAGTCTCCTGGGATAGGAATCTAGGTGGCAATATGTGCAGTTAACATTCCAGGTTGTACTTATAAGAGCCTTAAAATAAGAAGGGTTTAATTAACCACCAGCTGAAACTTGCTAAACCAGTTTTGTGAGCTAGATCCTTTCTTAAAATGTAGTCATTGGTTCTTCATGCCTAAAATTTGAAAGTGTACATTTTAAACCTAGAGATTTCATGATAATGGCTAAGAAGACAAAAGAGAAACTTCTTGTGACTTCAGACAAAAGAGAATGGGTGGGGAAAGGAAATGATATTTTAGTCTTCTGAGATGAAAATCTATTTTCTCCTGTAATATTCATACCACTTACTGCACAGAATGGAAAAATTGGATACTTAAAAAAAAAAAAAAGTCCATCTGCTCCAACCCCTGGGGGGTCAATTTAGCATAGTTTCCAGGGTTTTTTCTGGCCTGCATTAACAAGGCTTGCTTTTTATAAATTATTTTTAATGGGTACCTCATGACCCCTCTGGGAAAAAACAACAACTACAACAACAAAAAAAAACACTGAATGAACCATTTCATTTAGTTTAAGAATTCTTAAGACTTTTTGATACATAGATCTTCCATCCCTAAGCATTTAGCTTAAATATTATCTTGTAATCAATCACTTAGCATTTCACCCCAATTAAGTTGGTTGGTGAAATCAGTCATAGATTCTCAGATTTGAAAGCAACTTCTTTAGAAGTTTTGGAATTTGGAATACTCCAATCTCCCATTACAGGCATCTTTTCCCCTAAATATAGGGGCAGACGATCTTTCAGCCTCTGTTTGAATATTTAATTATACAGAGTTCATTACATTAAAAAGAAGTTAATTCTATTAATTATTAATTAGGACACTCCTAGTTTTTTGTTTTGTTTTGGTTTGGTTTTTTTGATGTTTTTTGTTGATGCTGTTTGCTTTGTTGTTTTTAGTTCCTCCTTATATTAAACTGGACTTTTTCCCCAGTAACTCCTAACCACTAGTTCTAGTTCTAACCTCTAGAACTATAACACACAAATCCACTTTTTTCATAAGCCATATCCTCAGATATTTGAAAACTGTTATTATTCTTTCCCCTAGTCTTCTCTTCCATAGAGTAAATGTTTTCCATTTTGCTAATTGTATCTCATATGACATAGCCCCTCACCATACCTATTGCATTCTTCTTATAATAGTGGTGGGGTGGAGTGGTAAGATTGTACAAGCACTCCTATTTGCCCCTCCCTTACCTGACTGACTCATTGCCTAGACTGGTTTCTCAGCATAAAATTCCTTTTTTACTCTAGTAAGTTATATAAAAGTGATGAGATCCTTGTTCTTAAGTAGGTCTTTTGTTCAAGTGGACTTTTGATTACAGTGCCAGCCCAGATGAAGGTCTCTAGAAACCCTACCTTATTGTATGTGATCACAAAGCCAAGTTATGATGTCAAACTCCTGAAGTTATATTTCTCCTATAAAAGATTTCTCCTTGTTCTACTTAACTCTTTTAGAGTGCTAAATCGTTTTTAGGGTTAGCCTATCAACCAGTGGTATAATTCCCTTTCTCTGCTAACCCCCTTTTGGGGTTAGTCTGCTGAACTTCTCTATGGATTTTGCACACCAGTCAATAGCATACTCCCACTGCTTGGCACCTTTCCTATAATAGATTCTTCCTCCTGATTAATTGTGAGTTCCTCTAGGGAACTTGTCCTTACTTTTGTTAATTGTTAAACATTCCTTTCCTTGCTAACTCCTGTGTGCTATTCACATAATAAAATAGCAAAACCTTAGTAACCTGTGATGGCCATCTTGTCACAGTTGTTCCATGATGCAAAGATAGTTTTCAGCATTTTCCTTTGCAAAACCTTTTGTTCCAAATTTTTCTCCCTCTCTCGCTGCCAACCCTTCCCATAGACAGCAACCAATCCATTATAAATTACACATGTGCAATTCTTCTAAAATATTTCCATATTCATCACACTGCACAAGAAAAATCAGATCAAAAGGTGAAAGAAAAAAAATGATTAAAAAACCAAGCAAACAAACAACAACAACAAAAAAAAGGTGAAAATATTATGCTTTGATCCAAATTCAGTCTCCAGTGTTCTCTCTCTGGATGGGGATGGCTCCTAAAAGACCATTTTACAGAAAACCTACATAAGGCAAGCCCTTACACCAAAGTCAGAACTGATTCAGTGACACTCTTAAGGTCTCTCTGAAGAATTCTAGAATCAATTGTGACATGAGTCATACTTGCACAGGACCACTCAGTAAGATATGTCTACATCCAAAAAAAGATGCTGTGCTTTACATGCAAAGCAGAACTGCAGAAGATCAAAAGAAATGATGGATGTGCAAATTTAGAAATATCTCCACCCCATATGTTGACTTGGACTATCTGTGCCTGACCTATTGGTCTGATCACTCCCAGTCAGACATACTGTCACACTGTACCTTGACCCCAACATAGTGACATGATGTCATGTTGGTCCTCTTTGAAAATGAAAAACAACAGTCAATAAATAACTTCAATTTCACCAAGTGCTTTATATACATTATTTCATTTGATTTTCACAACAATTCTGGGAGGTAAAAACTATTAGCATCCCCATTTGGTAGATGAGAATTCTGAGGCTGAGACAGACAGGTTAAGTGACTTTCTTAGGATTACACAGGGGAATGTGTATTTAAAATCAGACTTTTTTGACTCCAAGTCCAGTGTGCTAGGATGCTGTCTAGAGTCCTTTGTTAATTTAATATCAATAAAGCATCATATTTTTTAATCTACAGCAAATTAAAAGGCCAGAATTGTTAAGAAGGTTTTATGGAACATGCAAGATATGCTTTTTGTGCCTTAGTTCTCTTCCTCATGTGCTCTGTAGAACAGTTTCCTTACAAGAAAAGGCTTTGTTTTAAAGAAGCAGGTGAGATAAAATGGGTTGCTAGGTTATCAGCAAATGAGAGAAAGAACTTGAAGACACTATGGAATGAGTAAATTGCAAAATGATACATCACCTTAATAAATGACCTACTATAAAAGCTGAATTTATGGAGGCTCCTTATTAGGAGAATAATTGATTTCCAGAAGTCAATGGTCCAAGTACATGGGAAAGAACAAAGAAATTCAGACTAGGTCATTGACACTGCATTGACCTAATTCTGAAAATGAACATGCTCACATGGATTCTAAATACAGAAAAAAGAACACATGGGATGGCTACAGAGGTCTGATTTCACTTTGGTCATGAAAATGAATGCAGCCCTGCAGATTCAGCAATTCTGAGATTAGGCAGAAGAGAAGCAAAACTGTCAATAAATAGAACATGTATCCCATGACAGTCTTTCACTGTACTTCCTCAGATTAAGGGTGTTTCTCAGTATTAGGTGTTGTAAAATCTGACCAATTAGATTCCAGACTAATCAGTGGCATGTTAGAGCAGAAAGTACACCCAATGAGTCCAAAGTGCTGGACCACGATCCTGGCCCTGCCATTAGCTAGAAATGTGACTGTGGGTAAATTAATTCACCTTTTGAGGCATCAATTTATTTATCTGTAAAATTAGATTCAGTGAGTTGACTCCTAAGGTATCTTTTGTCTAATTATAATTTTGAACTTATCTAAAAAAACTGAGTGGGAGGGGGTGGATGGAAGGGGCACTTTTGGCAAGATAATTGCATAAACAGAAATAGACCACTCAGAGCCATATATCTACTCCATCAAAAAAAAGCCTGAAAATCATACTATACCAAATGCAGGCAATCCTCAATTTTTTTTTTGAGGGAGAAAGAAGGAGGAAGACTACATTTTTAGAAAACAGCACAAAAGTCAAAACCACAGGGGCAGCGAGGTGGCGCAGTGGATAGAGCACCAACCCTGAAGTCAGGAAGTCCTGAGTTCAAATCTGATCTCAGACACTTAACATTCCCTAGCTGTGTGACCCTGGGCAAGTCCCTTAACCTCAATTGCCTCAGCAAAAAGCAAAAAAAAAAAAAAAAAAAAAAAAAATCAAAACCGCAAATGTTGATACATTGAATCTATGGGAAATAGCTAGGTTCCCTAGACACACCAAAACCTTTAACATTTCCGAAGAGATTGCTGAAAATGCACTTTTCTTCATACATGTCTTTATAACAAAACATTAATTTTAATAAATTACATCTTTTCTAAGACAGTAACCATGCAATGATTCATAAAATTTAGAAGAAAAGAAAGACAAGTCAGACTGATGGGGAGGAGCAAGACTGGCCATGTCAGAAGAACTCAGAAGACAAAAAAGGGAAAGGGCAACACCTGCCATCTCTAAACTCCCTTTTGTCTCCTTGGTAGAATCATTCCCTAATGAAAAGCACATGCTTCAGGAGTAGTATCTGCTCCACTCCAGTATGAGCTCTAAATTCCTGGAGGGAGAGGGGAAAAAGCCCTACCTCTCTCTCTCTCTTTTTTTTTTCTCTTCTGCACATAGCCCAAAGTGTGTGAAGTTGCCAGTGGGAAAGTGTGGTTACTAATAAAATCATGTTAATACTTGAAGCCATGAAAACTAAACAAATAAGTGTTGAGATTGGCTGTAAGGATCAAGAAATGCAATAGGAAATTAAAATAAATGACATTACACCCCACAATTTTATAAAAAGTTAGACAGGAGATAATAAGCAATAGGAGGGAAGCCCCCACACAAGGCAGTCCCTACATCAGTTCCAGTGTCAGCATATGACTGTTGCGAACCAGCAGTATCCCAGGAAGACCAGAGATGAGCCAGATACACATGTAATCTAAAACATCATGTATCCTGAACTAGAATAGGTTTCCCTGAGAAAGCCCTAAAGGGGTCAAGTGGGAACCTTGGAAGAAACCAGGAACAATAAGAACTTCATGGCAACACCCAGACTAGAACCCTTGAGGGCCCTTAAGTCCCTAGTACCCTGTCCTGAGATATGATAGAGGGATCTAAAGATTCAGACCACTGAATATTAAAGAACCAAGAAAACCTGAGAGTTGGAAGTCAGCATAAGAATTAGGCAACCCTTGAACTGAGTTTAAGTTGAGAATTAATCATTGTGCCCTGAAAGATAGCAGGATAGGGAGCTCAGCCTGATGTAAAGTCTGAGTTTAGGAACTAAAGATACAAAAATGAGTAAATGAAAAGAAGTCACTGGTTAGTATAAAAATGATTTTAGATTCAGAGATGCTACACACACATACAAAATCTAGCATTGAAGGAGAGAATAACTATAACAACTGCAAGCAGAGACTCCAAGGGAAAAAAATATTCCACAAGGACTATGTGAATATCTAGAAAAGATGAAGCAAGACATTTTTAAAAAATAAAATAAAAGCTTTGGAGGAAAGGAGCAGGAGAATAATAGCTTAGAAAAAATAGTAGTACATCTAACCCATGTAATATATTCCATGATACTTTTTCACTGTACATTCTGAAAATTAGAATAGACCAAACAGTAATTAATAACTCCATAAGACAAGAAATATAAAATCAATACCAAAATACTTTTAAAATAGCAAAAATGCTTACATTAATATCTGATATTTGAAACAATTGACCCGAGAAAAAAAGGAGAAATAATTTAAGAATCATTGAACTCCCTAAAAACTGTGATTAAAAAAAAAGTAGTATCCAAATCTATTAGAAAAGAGGGCAAGTGAAGATAATAAGAATTCACTGGTTACTTCCTGAAAGAAACTTCAAAAAAGAAAAATCCCAGGGATATCCTAAAAAAAAAAATAAAAAATAAAAAAAACAGAGTTCTAGCAAAAGAGGAAGAGAGAATATTGAAGAATTCCCAGAAATAAGGAATTCAAGTACCAAAAAACAATAACCAGCATCACACAAGATCAAGCAGCTTTTACCAAAAACCAGAGGAGATCTTGGAATACAATATTTCAATAAGTTCAAGATAGAGCTTTATAACCAAAAATCACCTGAAAAGCTGAATATAATACTACAATGGGGAAAATACATTTTTAATGGAAGAGAGGACTTTCCAGAATTTCTGATGAAATGATCAGAACTGAGAAGGAGCTTTTAAATACAAATACAATCAAGAAAAGCTTAGAAAGGTAAATATATTTGAACAATTGGAAAAGACTATATGAGGATGATGTGATGTAATGTTAAGATTCTAATGTGAGAGAAGAAGCAAATGTCCCTTCAGAACCTTAATGTTTTCAAAAACTTTTGAGGAATTAAGTAAGAAAATAGAGGACTTGGGAGTAAATAGTTCTATCAGAAGAGGGAAAAGAAACAGTAGATTAAAGGGGATGCAATTTTATAAAAAGGAAAAAGGAGGTTAAACTTGCTATTTTCATAAATGAGAAGAGGACTACACAAAAAGGGGGAGGAGGGGAATAAGATATTAAATACTCCTCACACTTATTTGATATAGACAAAAAACAATTTGCTATAAATATATACTAAACTCAACAAAGAAACAAATAAATAGGGGCAGCTAGGTGACACAATGAATAGAGCACCAGCCCTGAAGTCAGGAGGACCTGAGTTCAAATCTGGTCTCAGACACTTAGCACTTTCTAACTGTGTGACCTTAGGTAAGTCACTTAACCCAATTGCCTCAGCCAAAAAAAAAAAAAGAAAGAAAGAAAACAAACAAACAAATAAATAGGAATAGAGTAAAGAGAGGGGATAAATACTGAAGATGTAATAGTTAGAAACCAAACAAAATTCCTGACCTGGAGTGGGAATTAAGTTGAAGATGGGAGCATGCAGAAAGAATGTTATGCATACAAATGAAAAAAAAAGTCTTACTTCTTGTTTTTGAAGTTTACATCCACAAACTAAGGGTGTAAATGCTAAATTAATTTTTAAAAATGAGTAAAATAGCAAATGTGTGCCAATAAAAAAAGGCTTATTAGAGAATGTGCATTTTTAAGATAAGAGGTTACAAGATAACTTCTACTGGAAGAGGAAAAAGGAATGAGTATTGCAGCTATAGGGATATGTTGTCATAAAAGCAGGCACAAGCAAACTTTGTGTAGGGGAGACAATCAGCTTAACTTATTTGGAATTTTCAAAAAAAGCTTAACTTTTTGTGGGATTTTTGTAATAAAGATGTGATCAAGGGATAGAATTCAACCTGATGAACTTATAATGACATATGAGTATGAGCCCTTTGGTTGGGATTTGATGATTATATTCTCATAGAGAATGGTTATACCCATTAGTGTTTTATTAAGATAGTGAAAGACAGGTCTTCCTTAAGTTTCAGTTACTAAAGCTGTTCCAGAGATGAATTAGCTTCTTTTATGAGATGAGTTTCAGGGACTTAGGTTCTCCTCAAGAGAAATTCATTGTTTCAGATTCTTGGAAGGATGAACTCTTGTGAAAAGAACCATCTTCTTTAGGATAGTCAATAAAGAGGAGTTAAAAGACCTCCCTAGGCTGATCTTTCCCTTTTCCTTTTGGCCTTTCTTCTGGAATGCATGTAACAGGCAGGAGATAGTACTTCTCTCTCCTGTCTATCAAGTACCATTAATGGCTACCTTCCAACATAATTGGCAGACATAATTCACTCATGAAGTTCCAGAGGAAAGTTTCTGGCCACCTTTTTTTCTTTTATGAAAACAGAGTGGAACTATGAGTCAATGGGGAAACTACATAGACCCTGTGGAAAAATAGGAATCACAATAGAGAGAGGGGGATTATGTTCATTTTTAGGGTATGTTTTAAACCCCTTTGTACAGGTTATATTTACGGGCGCCAATCTATTCTCTACATTTTCAAATTTTCTATGGAATTAAACAAAGCTTATTCTTTACTCAATATGCATGTTTTACCTTAACTGCTTATACAGAGCTGGAAAACTATGAAAAACTAGACATGAGCTATATATAACCTATAAGCTATATATAATATATATAACTATATATATTAGGAGATTTTCAAGAGTAAACTCTGAAATGAGTCAAAGAAAATATGACTTTTTAAAGGAGAAATCCTGTCATTGGACTCTCATTTTATCTAGGGGGCATATCCAATCATCCTGATCTATATCTAGCCATGGGACCTGGATGGTTCTGGAGGAGTGTGGCTACTGACTTTGCACAGCCCTCTCTCACTTAAATTCACTTGCATGTCCTGATTTCACCTCCTTAATGCCATAGTCCTCTTCAAGAATGAAGCCTAATCAAAAATCTTCCTCTTCAATATTTTGAACACAGAGCCTTGAATTTAGCAAATACCCAGTAAAAATTTGTCAAACAGAAATGTTTGGGGCTCAGGAAGAAGTAGAATTGATCTGTGTTGAGAAGTATTAAGAAAAAAGGCTACAGGGCAGCTAGGTGGTGCAGTGGATAGAGCACCAGCCCCGAAGTCAGGAGGACCTGAGTTCAAATGTGGTCTCAGACACTTAACACTTCCTAGCTGTGTGACCTTGGGCAAGTCACTTAACCTCAATTGCCTCAGCAAAGAAAAAGAAAAAAGGCTACTGAGATTGGAGGGAACAATGGACAAAAAGCTCAAAAGATCCCTGTGAGAACTAGACAAAGCCTGAGGATTAGCACTTTCTAACCATTTTTGTTCTTCACTATACCTGGAGAGGAAAGGTATCCTGCTCACTGATAAGAATTTATTCATTCACTGATGAAACAAATGATTACAGGTTACCTATTATATATAAGATTTTGGAGGATATTATATTATATATAAGATTATGGAGGATAAAAAATTGTGGAAAATTTGCCACCTGAAAAGGAAGATAAGACATGTCTATAGATAATGACAGTGTAAATACTATGTATAAGTATCATGCTAATGGGACAGAATGTAAGAGACAAAACAGATGAGAGGTACAGATCAATTTGGATTTAGGTGTGCCCCATATTGGAACACCAAAAAGATTGAGAATATAGGTAAGGACCTAATGCTGTCACAAAGGGACCTCCGACACCAAACTTAATGTCCCCAAACCAAGAATTCAACCACAAGGCTTGACACAGAGTCAAATGCACTGTGTCTGAGGTACCTTGTAGGTATGTCTCATGCACCTCCAATCTTGGAAAGTAATCACTGATCTAATATCATACATGAGTATGGTCAATCCCTAGGATCCAAGACCACTAATCTGTATTTTCAGATACCACTGCCTCCAATTCCCCAGTGTTTGCCTTTTAGCATCAAAATAACCTGAAACATTAGGCCTCAACCAATCTATGGCTAGCAAATTTGTACCTTTTACTTCCCTTCTTCCAAATTTCCTTTTTCTAACAACAGCAATGCTATCCTATTAGTCACCAAGGTCCATAAACCTCAGTCGTTCTTGATTATTACTTTCACCTCACCTCCTACGTCTAGTCAGATGACAGGTATTATTAAATTTGTCTGCATAACATTTCTCATATGTTTCCTTCCCAGTTCACACAGGTATCACAATGGCTCAAATCATCGTCATCTTTTGTTTGTTCTCTTAGAGAAGTTTCCTAATCAATCTCTTTTTTTCCTTCCAAATTTCTCCCTTTTCTAATTCCAAAGAATGCTTCCTGATGTACAGATCTGATTATGTCTCTCCCCTATTCAAAAATCAAATGTAGTTTCCCCATTGCCTAACATAAAATAGCTCTAGATTGATACTGATAAGACTTCTACAATCTGACTCCTACTCACTTTTCCCGTCTTATTTCGTATACACTCGATTCACCCTCTCACAAAACTCATTGTTCCAACTGAAATACACTAGGAAGCTTCTCTCTAAACATAAGATTCTATCTTCACACAAGTCATCCCCAGTGCTTGGAATTCACTCCTGCTTCCCCTCTCCCTCTCAAAATCTTGCCTTTCCTGATTCCATCAGCAGTTAGTGTTGTCTTTCTCCACAATTTCCCTTGTTTTATATTTATTTGTATATCTGTTCTCCTAAGCTTCTTGAGGGCAAAAGTGTTTTGCTTTTCTCTATATATTCAGTGTGCCTAGTATGATGTTTCTATATAGTATACCCTCAATCAATATTTGTTAAAACATTGAGTTGAACCACGGAAGGACTTAGGGGGAAGATAACACCTATACATAGGCCAGCCTATATGGGAGGTGGTGTTCCAGGATGAATACAATTGCACAGTGAAGAAAGAGAATTCAGTTTCATGCTGAATCTAAGCACTTATTGTATGTAGAGCACCATGCCCATAGAAAGAATAGAACAAGAAATCTGGATTTCATATTAGAAGTCATAAATGACTTATTAGTTTCTTGAATTAGTTTTGGAGAAAGACCAAGTTACTTAACTTCTCCTCAATTTATAATCTGTAAAATGAGGAGGTTGTACCTCTAAGGTCCCTTCCACCTCTGTACCTAAAATCTCTAACATTCATTCTCTCTTTCTTTTCCCAGTGCTATCAAATTTAATTCAGACCTTGATAATATCTCCCCTGAATTATTATGGAAACATAAAAAAGAGTTAAAAGGAACCTCAGAATTCATCTAATCTAATCCTATATATATATATATATAGGAATCCATTTTACAATACCTGAACCTGTATCCCTATTTAGATTATCTCCTACCCAGAGGTTGTTGCTGTTGTTTGTCCTTTGTTCTCAGAGAGGACCATGACATCAGGGAGATGATGACATGACATGCACATGAATTGGATTTAAGTGAGGGAGGGCTGTGCAAGGTCATCTGCCTCACCTTCCCCTCCAGAGTCATATAGGTCCAAGGGAGAGATATAGAACAAGAACCAATCCATTTAACAAATCACCATTAAAATAATTCTTAATGTATAGTCAGCAATATATTGGGATGCCATGAACCTCCAACTGTCAGATCCCTTAAAGAAAGAGGTGATATTGTCTCCATACCTAGAGCCCAGTATCTTAAAATAATCAGAATGTGATCATGAATTACTTGAAATAAGGAAGGGAACCTTATAACATTAACTGAGTGAGGATTGAGAAAAGAATAAAGAGAGGATTGAGGAAAGAATAAAGAGAAGAATACATGAGTATTTTTTGACCATAATCCAAACAGGAAATTTATATGAAGTCATTGACAACATAATTATCAGGAAATACAGTACAAAACAGTTGATTCTTCCTTACTGTCCATATAGCTTCTGTGATAAACCACTTTAGAGAGGACAGGGCCCAACAAGTTGAGTTCACAACCATTTTATTAATTTATTCACACTCCTTATTAGAATATAGAGTTGAAAACCCACAAACAGCTACAAGTTAAGCCAAGCAAGAACAAGTTTAAAAAAAAAAACACTCAAAACCAAATCATGCCATCTTCTTACCAGAAGAATTCCTATGAGAACCTGTCACACCCCTTCTCAGAAGCTTTTGGTGGCTCCATGGATCTTAGATTTTGAGCTTTTAGGATCTGAGCTAGTTCCTAGGCAATGCTTTTCTTATTTTACAGATGAGGAACCCGAGACCAAAGGAGATAAAGCAACTTGCTCAAAGTCGCACAAATAGTTTGTGTCCCTGCCAGGATTTGAACCATTATTTGAATGAAGCAGCTGATGACACAATGAATATAGTGCAGTTCTGAAATCAGGAAGATCTGAATTCAAATTCATTCTCATATCCAAACTAGCTATATAACCCTGGACAAATTACTTAACCTCATTTTCCTCAACTGTAAAATAAGGACAATAGCAGCTCCTACCTTGCAGGATTGTTGAAAGGTTTAAAGGAGATGATATATTTTTTTAAGTTTCTTTTTTTTTCTTTATTAAAGCTTTTTATTTGCAAAACAGACATATGGGTAATTCTTCAGCATTGACCCTTACAAAGCTTTTTGTTACAAATTTTTCCCCCCTAGTCCCCACACCTCCTCTGGATGGCAGGAAATCCACTACATGTTAATTATGTTAAAATACTTGACAAATCGAATATATGTATACATATTTCTACCCTTATCATTTTGTGCAAGAAAAATCGCATCTACAAGAAAAAAAATCAGAGAAAGGAAACGCAATGCAAGCAAACATCAATAGAGAACATGAAAATGTTATGTTGTGATCCACATTTCATATCCCTCTCTCTGGGTATATATGGCTTTCTTCACTGAACAATTGGAACTGGTATGAAACATTTCATTGTTGAAGAGAGCCAGGTCCATCAGAATTGATCATCATATAGTCTTGTTGGTGCCGTGTGTAATGATCTCCTGCTTCTGCTCATTTCACTTAGCATCAGTTCATGCAAGTCTCTCCAGGCCTCTCTGAAATCATCCTGCTGGCCATTTCTTATAGAACAATAATATTCTAAAGGAGATAATATTTAGCAAGTGCTTAGCATGGTATCTTGCACATGGTAGATGCAATATATATATATGTATATACACATACATATATATAAATGCTTGTTCCCTTCTAAATCATCTGACTTCAAATCCAGTTCTAATGTCTTCTAAAGAGAAAGTAGGAGCAAGTTGTCCAGTTTCTTAGAGGTGACAAAATGAGATCCTTCATTACTTAAAATGAGGCAAAAAAATGAAAATTTGGTAGATTCTAAACTAAGGCAAGTAGACTGAAACAATGTTTTCAGGCTGACATCTAAGGAAGTTCAATGGTATATACTCTGCCTCCTATACCTCCCATGAGGAAACAGCTATATAATGTTTTTTAAATTACTTACTGTGCTCAATTACATATTCAAAATATGTTTTGAAGTTTTTTAAAAAATGAAAGAATTGGCTTTCTTTCAGAACTTCAGTAAAGAGGAAAAAAAAGAGTCAGGGGTGGAGAAGTAACAAAATGTTAAATGGCTTACTGATTAAAAGGAAAACTTTAAAGCAGGTATGCAACGGCAGGGAGATTTACCAGAAACCCCAAGGTGGAATTGTGCTTATGTCTTTTCAAATGAGACCTGAGCTGGCCTGATTTTATAGCTGCCCTCTTCAGGGAAAATGGAATTTAATAAACATAAAATTTAGCAGCTGGACCTCAGGGAAGGGATCAGGGTTCATCTTAACAACCAGTTAAGGCCCTTTTGTTGTTTAGTTGTTTTTCAGTCCCGTCCAACTCTTTGTGATCCCATTTTGAGTTTTCTTGGCAAAGACACTAGAATGATTTGTCATTTCCTTCTTTAGCTCATTTTTTTTTTTAACCAATGAGGAAACAAACTGAGGCAAAGAGAATTAATGACTTGTGCAGGGTCACATAATTAATGTGTCTGAATCTGAATTTGAACTCAGATCTTTCTGATTCAATGCCCACCATTTTATCTACTGAGCCATCCAGCTGACAAAGTTTTTGACAAAGTGGTCATCAGTGACTGATTGAGGACATCTGGTTTTAAGCAGAATGTGAATTAAACTAAAGGGATTGGAATGGATAGGAATGGATATTAGATATCCTAAATATAGAACTTCCTCTTAACCAGAAGTCCTCAATCAATAACTGATGACTACTTTGTCAAAGATATGATAGAAGGAATTCTTTGTTCAGATCTGAGTTGGATTAATAGTCAGTTGGATGGCTCAGGGGATAAAGTGCTGGACATGGATATTTAGCATACTGTTCACAGTCCTGAGAGTTATCAAGTTTAGAAAGGTATAACATCTTTTTTTGGAACTTGCAATCTTTTTGAGGAATAAAATACAAAAACAGATACAAAAAACCATAATACATAAATATGTGCTAAACTTATTAGAAAGTTACTAAGCAAAATGCAAAGTTTTAAAACATGAAAGCCAAGCAGGAAGGTATTTACTGACCAGGAGAATGGGGCAGACTTTCTAGAAAAAATGGCATTTGAGTGGGCTATAAAGGTTGGACAAAAATTCAGCACATAAAGATGGGAAGGCATAGAGAACAGTAAAAACATGAAAGTGAGAGAATACAGAGCATATTTGAGAGTCAGAGAAGCATCCATGAAGGACAGCAATAGAAAATTTGGGGTATATGTACTAGGTTGCAGAAAAGCTTGAATCCAAGGCATAAGAATTTGAACTACTTCCAGTAAGCAATAAAGAACTAGTCAAATTTATGAGCAGAGGGATGTGTGTGTGCCCAATAAATATTTATCAGTCTGTATGGGCATGTTTTCCTGATATATTTATTATCTTTCCAGGAACATACACAAATGGCAATATTTTTAGTTTGTAGTACTGGATTTAGAATGAAGTTGCCTTCTGAATGATATCTACCTTATTATTTTTTCTCTTAGTCCTGCCCTTGACATTTATAAGATGTGAGATCCTGGCTATGTCACTTCCCTTTTTTGAAAAATTAATTTTCATAATTAAAAAATATTTTTCAGTCTTTCTCCCTTTTCTTCTTCCAAAGTCATCCAATGTAAGAAAAAAATTTTTAAAGGAAAAAGAAACCAAAAAATCAGGAAAACTGATTGGAGTTTGGGAGTAGGGGGTAATAATGCATGGGAAAAAATTATGTGCAATGTATCACAGCCATGGATTTCACTGTTCTAAAAAAGAGTAAGGGTAAAAGTTATTTTTTATATCTTCATTGCATGCCCATTCTTTGTAATTGTGCAATCTTCCTTTTTATTTGTTTGTGATTGTTCTTTGCAGTTGTATTGTTATAATCATTGTATATATTGTTTTCTCGGCTGTGCTTGTTTTATTTGGCTTTAGATGGAATAAATCAGTGCAGCTAATTCACTTTATGTATTTCAGGTCTTACCTATAAAATCATAGATCAGGGTTGGATCTGGGCTGAGATTTGCATTTGTGGTAGAAGTTCTCACACTGGGAATCAGTAAAGAAACTTTGCATGTTCTCTTCACTCACCCACACCTTTACCTCAAAATAATTCTATGTACCTGATCTTATCAGTGATAATGTGAAATCAGAGCCCCATATGAGGGGAGGGTAAGGGAGACAGGGGAAAATAAAGAGAAAGAAGAAGACATTCTTATCCCTCCACCAGGTTGTAAAAACAAATGCAGGCCCAATTCCTCTGATCATTTTGCTGTAGACATTTTCCTTCCTGTGGACTTTCTTCCTTATTGTAGACACTTCCTCAGTAATATGGCATTCTAGCTATTCATCCTGTCTGGGAAATGTTATCCTCTAAACTCAGATAATCTTGTGTCCTGTTCATATAGGGAATTTAACAGTGTCATTTTAAAATCCATTGCAAAGAAAACACACTATGAGAGTCATAGGTCAAATATGTTTTCAGTTCTCTAATATAGTCTTTCTCTGATGTCTGATTGAAATGGAGGTAGCCCAGGAAATGCAACCACTATGCCATTTATTATACAAGCTCTGGCAAGAACTACCAGGTTGGAGTGGCTTCAAATAGGAACCTGGCAGTGGGTTCTGTGAGTCTGTTGTCTGAAAATCAGCCCCAAGTTTAGAGAAGCTCAACATCAGAAGGTTGGCCACCAGATAAAGGCTTGGTTTTTTGTTTTTTGTTTTTGTTTTTTTTTTTTGGCCATAGTAACTTATTAAATTATTTAGAGTCATTGTTTACAGGTACTTGGAGAAGTTTCAGGGAGAGGTCAGATGAGTCCCTTCCTTTATTCTGACATCTTGCTATTAAATTGTATACAAAGACATACATGAGCTAAATTTTGGGTCAGTAATGTTAATACCCACACAAAGGATGTCAACATAATGCCAAAGTATATTTTCAGCTTAAAGGTTCTTACAACGAAGTTACAAACTCTTGCAGCTTGACAAATTTTTCTTTTAATTTTGAAAATACTATTGTCAATGCTACTAATATAAAAGCTACTAGTTTCTACAGCTGACTTTTCAAGATTATGAAATCAGAAATGTCAGAAGGAAACACAGCAATCATCTAGTCCATCCATACCTGGAAAGGAATCCCATTACAACTTACTTAAGTGGTCATCCAATCTCTGATTAAGAAGTTCAATATGTTCACATACAACTCTATTTTTAGTTCTTAGTGTATTGGAATGTTTGTGGTTGTTGATGGTTGTTAAGTTTGTGACTTAAAGAAAAATAAACATATTAAAAACCCTCTAAGATTCTAGTGAAGGAGTATCTACTAATTGAAAAGACAACTCATTCCACTTTTGGATAGCTCTAATTACTGAAAAGTTTTTATGTCCAAATTTTCTATTTTTTTCCTTTTCTTTCCATTCTTTTTTAAATGATTAAATTAAAAAAGTCAAATCCATATGACAGTTTTCATATACTTTTCACATATTTTCATTTTATTCAAGCTAAATATAGTTTCCTCCTTCCACAATACTTTTAATTGAACTCATATGACATAGACTTAAGCTGAAGGTTCTTCACTATGCTGGAAGCCCTCTTCTGGATTTTTGTTCAGTCATATCAATCATTTCTGATGCTATGTGATCCCATTTGGGCTTTTTTTTTTTTTTTTTTTTTTTTTTTTGGTTTTGGCAAAGACACTGGAATGATTTACCATTTCTTTCTCCAGCTCATTTTACAAAGGAAGAAACTAAAGCAAGCAGGGTTAAATAACTTGCCCAGGGTCACACAACTAATAAGTGTCTGAAGGCAAATTTGAACTCAGGAAGATGTCTTCCTGACTCCAGGCCTAGCAGTCTATGCCCTATGGTACTATCTAGCTGTCCTCCTCTGGATATTCTCTGGTTTATTTGTGTTTTTCCTAAACTCTGGTTCCCTGGAATTAGCAGAATTTTTCAAAGACTTTTATTTGTAAAAAGTTTTTCATTTTATAAAATCCTAATTTTTGTGTTTTTTAATTTCTTCTGTGTTTGGTAACAAACTCTTTCCCTAGCTATAAGAGAAGTAAATATACCTTTCCATTTCCTTCTGATTTTTTTTCAGGACTTGATTTTTTAAAAAATTGGGATTATTTATCTATTTGGAATTTGTTGTGGTATATGGCAGTGAGGTGTTTGCATAAGTAATAATAACTAATATTTATACTGTGTTACAATATACCAAACACTGTTATAAGACTGATTGTTTTACAAAGATTTTTTCAATGATTTTTTTTTATCCTCTCCACATCTTTGGGAGGTAGGTGTTATTATTATTCCCATTTTACAGAGAAAACTGTGGTAAATAGCAGTTAAGTGACTTCCTGAGGCCCACTAGTAAGTGTCTAAGGCCAAATTCAAATTTGTTTCTTCCTGACTCCAAGTCTAGCACTCTCTTCACTGTGCCATTTACCTATATTACTAATTCATGTTCTGTCTTATACCTTAGAGGGCAAATAAAGTTTAAGGCTTGAAAAGAGTTTGTTTAAAGTTTCCAGGTACTATAAACTCTGGTGGTGAGATGATTTATATCTTCTTGGTGAATTCTTATCCACATGACATTTGTGTTCTTTCAGTGTTATATATGACAAGAATTTAGGTTTGAGGTCTGCTAGGGGAAACAGTAGATGGAGCACTGGCCCTTGAATCAGAAGGAACTGAGTTCAAATCCAGCCTCAGACACTTAGTATCTTTAAGCAAATCACAACTCCAATTGCCTCAAAAAAAAAAAAAATAGAATTCGGATTTGTTAATTTCAGAAAAGGACCAAGGCAAAGGGTCTGGATATTAATCTAACAAGATGAAGCAGATTAGAAGGAAGGGAAAAGATGTTTACATATGAATAATATGTGGGGGTGAGGGAAATTAATAAGAGAAAAGGTAGAGAAGAAAGTAGGGAGAGTTACTGCCTCATGCATTGTGCATCACTTATGGTACTCAAATATTGGCTTGTGGCCTCCTATAAAATCAAAATTTTTCTGCATGACCCTCAAAGCCCTTTATGTTGCAGTTTTAGCCTATCTTTCTATATCTTTGTTCCAGTCATGCTGGTCTACTTGCTCTTCTTCCCATCATCTGCTTCCATGATATTGGATCAGGACTTCAGAGATCAGTCTCTTCTGGAAGATGTAAAAATGTAAAGTAGCCTGGCTAGCTATATGAGCCTCAGGGGAATCTAGGAACAATATGAATCTTAAAATAAAGAATCTTAAAATCAACGTTGCCTTCCCCATTGGTCTAGAAGGAGAATTCCCTTAAAATGTACATGATAGTCTAGGCTGAGTGGAGATACTCAATGCCAGATTTGAGAGAGTACAAGAGCCTGAAAACAGGTTTGATCTGGTGACTAAGCAGCAACTAGAGCCATCAGATGGAAATTAGATGGTTTTTTAGAAGAGTGTAAACCCTTCTTGTTTTGAACATCTATCTCTATTCCTCTCATAGGTCCCAAGGCCAAGAGATTGGCTTGGTCAACTTATACTGATTTTTGCCCTCTGAGAGAGGATACAATATAATAATAGCTGCCTCCAACTCCTCCACTTTCTCCTCAAAATATGTTAAATCTAAGGTTTATCTGTGCATTAAAGTTTGTTTACACTTGTTTAATTAATAGTGAATGCTAGCTCCTGATTTATTTTTTTTAAAGGTATAGAACAAAGACTTTATTCAGGAACTCATGAGTACCAGGTAGTCCCACAATGGATCAAATAAGTACTCCACAGTTGGGAGAGCCAATATCCAGTAAATTCTTTTGATTTTTATACAGTCCAGAACAAAGAAAGTCTCAAGCCTACTCCCCTTTCCTTTACATACATTTTAATTGGTTTTATGTGCTTTACTTCCCTTATTTAAAAACTGGAATGTTGACAACTTATAAATCAGACTACTTTCTACTTTCCCCCCTTGACCACATGATTCTCCGGAAACCAAAACTTGGCTTTGTTTAATTTAGTCTATAGTTCTGTAGCTCCTGATTTATACATAGTTTGCTCTTGAAAATGAGGATCTAGAAAGAAGGATAGTAACAAGGCTAATACACAGAGAAAAAGATAGAGAGAAAAATAGACTTTCTGTAATTGTTGGTGTTTCTTGACAAAAGGCTCTGGAGCTAAATGAAAGATAATTGTATTAATTTTTAATATTTCATGCCCCTCACCCCCCCCAAAAAAGTGTCAAATGTGAATCTAATTCTTCCTTGATGGCATAGTGGAGAGAGAGAGCTAGTCTTGAAACCAGGAAGACCTTCTTATCAGCACTTCTTATCAGAAGGCCTTATGATCCTGGACAAGTCAGTTAAATGCTTGGCATTCTACCCAGAACTCAGAAATTATGCTAGTGAAATATAAATCCACTCCCTATACCTATCCTATCTGATATTTGAGCAGAGTGACTTTAGGAGGAAAAAATTTACTTCATAAGTAGGGGGGAAAAGCCAACAGCTTCTGTTTAGTAGGAAATTAGGCCCAAGAAATGAAATGACTTGCCCAGTGAAATAGTTACAAAATTATGAACTAGAGGCAGTCTTATCACTACCAACTAGATTTGCTATAACATGCTTGCTGTCTCTTCTTGCTTTTTCTATTATTCAAATCCTGCTCATTCTTCAAGTTCATCGTCAAAATTCTCTCCAGTCTTCATTCTCTTATGTGAATCCCCTTATTATTTTCTTTTCATCACACTCATTTTTTGTATTTTTTTAATTAAAGCTTTTTATTTGCAAAACATATGCATAGGTAATTTTTCAACACTGACCCTTGCAAAGCTTTCTGTTACAAAATTTTCCCTCCTATCCCTCACTCCCTCCCCTAGATGGCAGGAAGTCTAATACATGTTAATTATGTTAAAATATTTGACAGATCGAATATGTGTACGTATATTTATACAGTTATCTTGTACAGGAAAAAAAACTGAGAAGGAAAACATAATGTAAGTGAACATCTATAGAGAGTGTGAAAATGCTATGTTGTGGTCCACACTCAGATCCCACAGGCCTTTACCTAGGTGTATATGGCTTTTTTCATAACTGAACAACTGGAAGTGATTTGAAACATCTCATTATTGAAGAGAGCCATGTTCATCAGAATTGATCATCACACAGTCTTATTGTTGCCATGTACAATGATCTCCTGGTTTTGCTCATTTTAGCATCTGTTCATACAAGTCTCTCCAGGCCTCTCTGAAATCATTCTGCTGGTCATCAAACTCATTTTTAATACTTAATAAATATTTATGAGCATCTACTATGTAGTAGGAAGGGGGATATACAAAGACAGAAATGAAACAGTTCTTGTCCTCAAGAAATTTACAATCTTCACAGACACAGCCCTTTATGTATTTAACTATTTCAAGTGTATTTTTGTCCTGTTGCCCTAAAAAAAAAAAAAAGACATCCTCCCTCAGTGTTTAGCACTGTGCAAAGTACACATAATACATATTTGTTAGACATCATTCTCTTCCTATAAAGGAAAGGATACAAAAAACCATGCTGTGTTTTTTTAAATTAGCAATAATAGCAACACTGTCCTGCTACAAAATAGCAAAGTACAGTGTAGCCTCCTAGGAAGAGCCCTATACTGGTACTGTCTGTCACTAACCAGCCCTGTAAGTCCCAATCTCTTGAGACCTCTGTTTCTTTTTCTGTAAAATAAAGTCAAACTATGTAAAGTGTTTTCCAAACCTTAGAACACTATATAAATGTGAATTATTATCACTAAAGGCTCTTTTCAGCTCAAATGGTCTATGATTCTATTTTGTTTCCCCTTCTCCCATCTCATTTCACATCCTCTCTGAAATTAATCAAGCACATACCCAGCAGGCGTAAGCAGTGCTTAGACACAAACCCTGTTTGAATTTGGTTAGACGAATTTCCTGGCATCAGAAGCATGTGATTCAGCACAGGAAGACTGTCTACTCATTCATAACCTCATTCAGTCAGTAGATTTAAAAACAGCTCTTCCTCTCTGAAGCCTTCCGCAGGAACTTCTTTTATAGGCAAATGGACCCAGGCTTGAGCAGACTTAGCTGTGCTGGGATTTTTATTTTTTTAGAATATTTTGGCATTTTATTTTGGAAGATTACAAGCAAAGATCAATAAGCTATGGTTTATAGTAAAGGCAGAAGGGACAAAAGAAGCTAATAGTAAATAAGAGGCTAGGTGTTTCAAGAAGCACAAAAGGGTGAGTGAGAACCACAAGAGTTTTATGAAACCATATCTTAACTTGTGCTAAAGTTTTAGGGGAGTATTGCTTTTATATTCTTGCTAGATTGTAAATTCTTTCTCTTTATTCACATGGTCACCTTTCTAGCTCAAGCTCTCTTCTTGCCTGGGCTAGTATAATAGCTCACTTATTGGTCCCTCCACTTCAAGCTTCTGTCCTCTCCAATGCTCCATATAGCTACCAAAGTGATATTTCTTTTCTTTTCTTTTTTGGCTAGGAATTGTTAAGTGTCTGAGGTCAGATTTGAGTACAGGTCCTCCTGACTTCAGGGCTGGTGCTCTATCCACTGCACCACCTAGCTGCCCCCAAAGTGATATTTCTAAAGTTTGACTGTTCTGGTCACTCATCAACACAAAGAGTTCTACTATTTCCCTATTGTCTCTAGGATAAAATACAAACTTTTGTACCATTTAGAGCCCTCTACAGTCTGGTTCCATTCTATCTTTATAGACTTATTACACATGATTGCCCTTCACACATTCTATGTTTCTGCCAGACTAATCTACTTACTGTTTCTCATACATAATATTAGGCTTCCCAGCTGCACACCTTAGCAGAGGCTGTCTTTCAATCCAGAAACGCCTTCTTTCCTCACCTTGACTTCTTAAAATTCTGAGCTTCCTTCAAAGCTAGTTTCCGTGTGAAGTCTTTTCTGTTTTATTCAGCTGCTACTGTCTCCCTCTCATTCCAAATTACTTTGAATATTCTTTATATATTTAACACAGACTGGCCAGGAACCACTTGTTGGCTGAGGTCTGTCTTTTACTCGTGTTTGTGGTTTGCCCTGGGTTCAGGGGTGAGCTGGAGCCAACTCCTACTAGTTTGCAAGGATAATTATTAAATTTCTAGTAGGAGTATTTATACTTTAGAAATTGGTGAACATTGCAAATTAGGGTTTGATTAATTTTATTGTTGAGTTTCCAGACTTAAGAAAATGATGGAAAAAATGTTAATATACAGATTAAATTGAAGTGTTTCCTGCAAGCCTCCCTCCTCTGCCCCTCCCCTCCATCCTAAGAACTGATTGTTAAACATTTACTAGAACATTCCTTTCTGGTTTCATTTTTCTGAGGCAGCCTGTCTCATCAATAGGGAACTAGACTCCTATTCTATCCTACTTCAGATTCCTGAGGAAAAATTAATTTTTAGATTTACAGTAGTTTCAAGAGGAATGGGGATAGGGAAGATGATGGTGGGGTGGGATTAAGAAGTCAACCAAAGTACAGATATAACTCAGGTATTGTATCATCAAACATAAATTGATTTTGTGAGCCCAAAGACCTTAGGGATAATCTAGTCTAAACCTTCATTTTACAGAGAAATACACTGGAAGAGGAAATTAAGGAACAGATATTGGTAGAACCAGGATTTGAGCCCCTATTCCCCAACTTCAAAATCCAATGCTCTCTTCATTACAATAAAGACATATCTGTGTGAATGAATCCCACTGACTGGCATTTATATTATAATTTTTACCTGAAGGGCATGTGATTTAGGGGAGTTCTGGCCTCTAAAAACAAGAAGTAAGAGTTTTAAGGACAAGGTGGGTTCTCTGAGAAGGAACAGCCCCCAATATTCCAAAGCCATTTTTCATGAGTCTGGACAAAGATAGGCTGGCTTAGAATGTTCCCTTCATGAGACTTGTTTTGCTAAGACTCTCATTTGTCTCAAGGGTTTATTTATGTTGCTGTTTGTTCTTCAATTATAGACACTAGGGGACAGCCAAGTGCTAAACTTGGAATCAAGAAGACATCTTTATTAGTTCAAATCTGGCCTCTGATACATACTAGCTGTGTGACAAGCCACTTAATCCTGTTTGCCTCAGTTCCTCATCTATGAAAATGATCTGGAGAATGGAATAGCAAACCCTTCTTTGCCAGTATCTTTGACATCCAAATGGAGTCAAATAGAGTCAAACATAATTGAAAACAATTGAACAACAACAAATGAATATATAAAGAATGCTATCTGCTTGTATATTCTCCTGTTATAGAAAACTTGCATCTGCCTAAGGATATGATTACAGTATGTCTCCCTTACTCCTAGTGTCTTTCCTTTTTTTTTTTTCATACTTCAGTTTGTGCTAAGAAAAATAGCCTGTATCCCTTTAAAAGGAACAAAATCAGAGGCAGATAGGTGGTGCAGTGGATAGAGCACCGGTCCTGAAGCCAGGAGGATCCAAATTCAAATCTGGTCTCAGACGCTTAAAACTTACTAACTGTGTGACCCTGGGCAAGTCACCTAACCCCAATTACCTCAAGGGGGAAAAAAAGGATCAAAATCTCTTCTCAAATCTCTATTCTTGCATCAAAGAATTTCTCCAGACTTCACAAAAGGATGCATAACAGAGACTGGCCTTTGATGGTCTCTCCCCATAGAGAGGGTGGAGAACCTACTTCTGGCAGTCATGAGGACATGTAAATAGAAGCGCATTGGAGAAATGTTGGAACATCTGTATCATTAATTAGGTCTAACCTGCTAATCATCAGGCCCTAGTCTGCTTCAGCCACTCAGTTTGGCAGCTCTTTTGGTTTGACTTCTCTGATTGAATCAGAATATAAGCTGACCACTGGCTGAGCAAAGATTGATTGAGCCCTGGGTGATCTTTAAAAACTAAATTTTGCCCAACCTGGAAGCAGTTCAAAAGTTCAAGATATTTGAGGCAGGGAGAGAAGCATCATGACCCCCATGCCTTGTTCAGATGGCTGTAAGGTCAGGGAGAGGACTTTCTCTTATAGTAGGACATCATGAAAACAGTTGGGAGCAAAAAGATACATATATAACAGGCATAGAGTCAGAATCAAGCTTCAAGAACTGAGGCCTTTGACAGAAAAAAAAAAAGCAATTAGAAAGTCAATATGCAGAAAGCAATAGATCCAGGGAACCCACTTGAGCAACTGGCCCAGAAGAGAATGGCCCAGGTGGCTTCAGAACAAGAATACTATTCAAAGAGGGAAGACATTGGGACCTTGAAGTACCAGAAATATGAGTTTTCTTGGTTATTTGTGTTCTCCACATTTATGCCTCATTACTAGTAGACTTTGTACTAGTAATAATGGATACTGTGTATATTTGTGGGAGAATACATCCCAAGCCTTCAGAGGGTGTAGCAGTTCTTATCATGTCATGTTAGTATTAAATGTCTTTGTTCTCATTCTGGCTGAATCTGTGAGAATTTATGAGGTTTGGTTTTAGGGGTACAAACCTAGAGAGTACCTTTGTTTTTTTCCTGAGGCACTTGGGGTTAAGTGACTTGCCCAGGGTCACACAGCTAGGAAGCGTTGAGTGTCTGAGGCTGGATTTGAACTCAGGTCCCCCTGGCTTCAGGGCTGGTGTTCTATCCACTGCATCACCTAGCTGCCCCTGAGAGTACCTTTACATCTAGGAATATCAGCTGTCTTTTAGGAGTAATAACCACCCTCCTGGGAACTCATGAATGTTGATTTAGGAAGATAGCTAGATCCCATAGGTTATGCTACCCTCTCAAGTGGGGTGTAGGTAGCCTCCAAAGGTTTTATTTGTAATCCTGCACAGAGACACACAGAATAATTCAAGGGAGAACCTGATCATGAGGTAAACAACATAAATGAGCACTAGCTGCCTTTGCTAGCCCTCTATCTTTTTTTCTGTCTGTTTCTTCCCTAATGGAGTAGGAAGAAAGTTAAGTCAAAAAACAAGCATGCCCTCGGTTTCAATGAATGCAATCTTGTTAAATAGCATCCTAAGAGTCTAAGAGGAAGGGAACAAGGGATTAGACATAAAAGACAGAATGCTCAACCTGCCAACCTCATTTTCATTTGCATCATTCATGAGAAGAACATGCCCTTCTGGCTTCTTTCTCCCACAAATCTCCAAGGCCATGTTCAAAAAGAAGTTACCAAATAATTGAATTCTTGGAGTGTCTTACATTTCTGGAAGCTATGGCAATAACCTAAGGTTATTCACATATATGTGTCTATTTCATCTTTCCTTTGGAAAGAAAGTTCCTTGAGGAAAATTACTACTTATTTGGGGTTTGCGTGTTTCTGTTTATTTATTTGCTACTCTATTTTTCAGCTCTTAAAATGGGCCATGAACTGCCCCATGGCATTGAATATAAAGGCTTTTCTATAAAAAGGATTATTTGCAATTAATTGTCTACATACAAAAGAGAAATACTGCATGGAAACATATTAAAAGTTGCAAAGCACTTTACAAATATTATTACATTTTATTCTTCTGACAACCTACAGAGTAGGTACTATTATCACACCCAACTTATGGATGAGGAAACTGAGTCAAAAAGCATTCAAGTAACTTGCCCAAGATCACACTAGTCAGTGTCAAGGGTAAGATTTCAACTCTATATCTGAATGCACCTAACAGGAATGATTAGGAAGACCTGTGTTCAAATCTAGCCTCAGATACTTACTTTTTTGACCCTGAGCCAAGTCATTTTACCTTTAGGATTTTCAATTTCTCCATCTTTAAAGTGGGAATGATAGTAGCTATTTCATGGGATTGTTGTAAGGCTTAAGTTAGATAGTTTATGTAAAAGTACTTTTTACTAACTCTGAATTTTTATATTAATGCCGCTTGTTATTTACAATTTCTGGTGCCCAACTTTAAAAAAATGGAATTTCTTATCATTTTCCTCATCCTTTTTTAGTAGCTGCTGAGGCAGTAGCCTGGGAAAGAGAGGAGATATCTCAGAGATACCTGTGGGCCAGGCTAAAGCAAGAGAAGTTCACTAACTCTGGCTGTAGTCCTAAACAAGCCTACATTAAAGGACATAATTATATATATATATATATATATATATATATATATATATATATATATATGTGTGTGTGTGTGTGTGTGTGTGTATGATAAAAGAAAATCCTACTACAGGTCCTTTGCTATAGTCCCTTCACAACTGATAGCATCTGCCCATGGCTCAGGCTGCCAGCTTCATTAAGGAAAACAAGCAAAACCAGATTTCTCAATACAAAGTTACTTCAAGGCCAATTCTTCATCATAAAAAATTTTTTTAAGGCAATGAGCCCTTTCATCTGATAATTACATCAATTCCAGGCAATGTGTGCCCTTATCTGGAATAATACCATTTTATCATGATGGACATAAGTATGATTCAGGTCATGTTGGTAGTCAGCCAATACACATTAAGTGTCTACTATGTGCCAGGTATTGTGCTAAGTGTTGGGATTTAAAGAAAAGGTAAAAGACACAGAGGAAGAGTTCACATGCAACTCATGATGTACAAATATATATTTTTTGTCCTTAAGTTTAATTTTAATTTTTTATATGTATACATATTTTATATGTATATATATATATATACTTATATATATATACTTATATATATATACTTAACCCCAAGTGCCTCAGGAAAATCTGGATTCTCATGAGGTGATTTGAGTCTGTACCAGGGTGGTAGCAGTAGCAAAGGAGAGAGGGGGACATATGGGAACAGATTTTACAAGGTAAAATGAACAATCCTTGGCCACAGTTTAGACCAATCACAAACAAGAAGCACATTGTTAAGTATGACTCATTTTAGACATTTAAGTAATTATATAATTACAGTGGGCCTGGAACAGTTTTGGTTTTTATCATATTTTATTTTCTCTGCCCTTCTACTAAATGGAATTTGAAGACAGGAGAAAATAAGGCCATGATCCTTCTTCATAAGGGAAAAATTCATTTCATGGAAGAAGAGATTCACAAAGTCAGCAGGAATTTGCAAAGATCACAACTGGGGAAGTGTTCCAGTTAGTTTCGTTTCCAGTTCCAAAGTGAAACTAACTCTTTAATGACTTGAAACACCATTCTGATCAGTGCAAGCTGATATAAATTCCGTCCCCAAATTAAATTTCATGGAAAACTACTTGAGGTCCCCCCTCAGTTATTTATAACACAACATGCCAAATTCTCTTTGCTGTATGATATATTTCGTTCATTTTCAAATACACCAGGTTGGAACTTCATTATCTTTAAGGAAAAGGAAAGTCTTAAAAATTTGAGAAGCATGCACGTAGATTCCTAAAAAAGGAAAGAGTCATGTTATTTCAGATGACGACACAATAAAAGGCAGAAGAGAAGTAGGCTCACCCCTCCCCAAGGACTTTCCTTTGTGGTTTGTGTGTTTTGATCTAAGTGAACTCAAGGTTGCATGAGTCAGGTTTCATTGTATAGGTCAATAGTCCTTCTTTGGTGGGAAATCAAAACAAATTGATTCAGAATGAGTTTTTTTTTAATGTTACACAAAGAGAAATAATTATATACACTGTGAGAACTTAAGTGGAACCCAAATCTCAGCTCTAAAGGAATTGCTCATGAGAACAATGAATAATGATTCTGGCATTAAATAATTTATTCTCAGCTCAAAACGCTGGCTAGATTAGGCATCTGTAATCAAATGGGAAGAGTCTCTCAGAAAAAGAGAGACAGAGACAGAGATAGAGAGACAGAGAGACAGAAACAGAGACAGAGAGACAGAGACAGAGAAACAGAGACACAGAGAGACAGAGAGAGAAAGAGAAACAGAGACACAGAGACACAGAGAGAGATAGAGAAACAGACAGGGAGACAGAGAATATGGAGTGTTAGGTGAATGGAAATCCATAAGAAATTGTGGGAGGAGCAATGGATGACTTTGAATCAGGAGGCGTGAGTTTGAACCTAGGCACTGATGACTGCTAGCTAATCATCTGGCTGTTCTTCCCATCTGAGACAGTATTCCACTTCCATGCCTTTGTACAAGCTGTCCTCTATGCTTGGAGTGCACTCCCTCCTCACCTCTGCCTCCAAAAATTCCAACATCAAAACTCATTTCAAGAACCATCTCCCACATAAAGTATTTCCTGATCTTTCCAACTAGTAGTACTCTACTCCTCTGACTAAATTATCTTTTTTTTTACTCTGTATATACTTATGCATAAATGAAATTTACTTCTGAAAAATGTATTTCCCTATTAGACCATAAGTTTAGACAAACATCTCATGTCATGTTCCACAATAAATTCCAAATAATTATATGACCTAAATAAGAAAGAAGAAGAGGAAAGGTCTTCAAGACCTAATGTTGGTAGGTCAAAGGAAGGATACTTTGAAAGGATCATGGCATTGGTCTTTCCTCCCTAGTATGTGCCACTAGGTAGTTAGAGTTGCAGCTGGGCTAAATAAACCTAATTTGAGGTGAATGGATTCCTAGCAACAACTAGCATTTACCTTCTGTAACCACTTAGTTTTTCCTTTGGAAGAATAGCTGTTCTCTTTGTGACTGATGGTCTAATACTCCATTGATCATTCTACATGATCTACTTCGCTACTCATTTATCATCAGCATGGGAAAAGATTTGAGATATAGATATAATTAATGCATTTTAAGTGTTTTGCATTTTCTTCCTAATTAAATTTTAAGATCCTTTATAAAGAGTAATACTATAAGTAAATTAGAGGAATGTAATATAGTTTACCTCTCAGACCTATGGAGATGGAATAAATTTATGTCCAAAGAAGAACTGGAACTCTTAATTGAAAACCAGATAGATAACTTTGACTATATTAAGTTAAAAAGTTTTTGTACAAACAAAGTCAATGCAGACAAGATTAGGAGGGAAGCAATAAATTGGGAAATCATCTTTACATTTAAGGGTTCTGATAAAGGTCTCATCTCTAAAATATACAGAGAATTGTCTCATATTTATAAAAATTCAAGCCATTCTCCAATCAATAAATGGTCAAAGGATATGAACAGACAATTTTCAGAGGATGAAATTAAAACTATTTATAGTCATATGAAAAGGTGCTCCAAATCACTGTTGATCAGAGAAATGCAAATCAAGACAATCCTGAGGTACCACTTCACACCTGTCAGATTGGCTAAAATGACAGGAAAAGTTAATGATGAATGTTGGAGGGGATGTGGGAGGGCTGGGACACTGATGCATTGTTGGTGGAGCTGTGAACGGATACAGCCATTCTGGAGAACAATTTGGAGCTATGCTCAAAAAGTTATCAAACTGTGCATACCCTTTGACCCAGCAGCATTTCTATTGGGCTTATATCCCAAAGAAATCATAAAGGAAGGAAAAGGCCCCACATGTGCAAGAATGTTTGTGGCAGCCCTTTTTGTAGTGGCTAGAAACTGGAAATTGAATAGATGCCCTTCAATTGGAGAATGGCTGAATAAATTATGGTATATGAATATTATGGAATATTATTGTTCTGTAAGAAATGACCAGCAAGATGATTTCAGAGAGGC
>JAJPUD010000477.1:0-59643 GCA_023553655.1 Myrmecobius fasciatus | reverse complement strand
GCCTCTCTGAAATCATCTTGCTGGTCATTTCTTACAGAACAATAATAGGGAATATTTTTTTTAAAAGAATATAAACACCTTGATGCCAGGATTTGTTTTGCTTGACTGCATTTCTATTCCCAGCACCTGGTAAGGTGCTTGTCACTGGTAAGTGTTTAATAGATGTTTTTCCATTCATTCATCAATTTGTGTAACATAATATGCTTAGAATTATTTAACACAGATTAAACATGACCTTATAGTTTTGTTTACATTGATTTATCAAACCCTTTCTTCATGCATAATGCAAAAGAAAAATTTAACTTACATAATTATTATGGATTCCAAATATTAATGAAGTTTATTATAGCATAAGTAACTCAAATTATAACCTCATGTGTGTTAATATTTATTTTTTAGATCCTATTTATACAATTACAGAGAATCTTACAGGAATTTGTCCTTGTTTTGCAGGTACTGTATTGAATGAATGAATGAAAATATTTATTAAGTACTACCATACACGAAGCACTGTACTAAGCTCAGGATATACAGGTACCAAAGTAAAATAGTCCTTCCCTCTTGTCAAGGAGCTCCCATTCTCATGGGGGGAGAAAACACACATGGAAAGTTTCAGTTGCAGATTAGAAAGGTCCCATAGTTTTGAGCAGAGGCATCAAAAATGCTGATATATGCTGCTCATAGCACTCCTCAATACAGCCTGAACCAAATTAAAGGGTTATTGGAAATTGCTTAACAATATAAATAAAAATACAAGAGGCTTTGTAAGGGTCAATGTTGAAGAATTACCCATAATATGTTTTGCAAATAAAAAGCTTTAATAAAGAAAAAAAATTTTAAATACAAGAGGATAGAGAAAATGTTTATATTTGGTTCTCTAAATCTATGTGCCCCCAGAGGGATTCTTATGTATGGTTTAGTAGCCCTAGGTTTTTTATTTGAGTTTGCCTGGCCAAGGAGGTAAAAAAGCAAATGTTAATGAACCTTTGTTAATGGCATTTCCACTGATAAAATCATAACAATTTCTTTATAAAGTGATTCCATATTATCTCATTAGTTCATCAAAAATAAGGAACTTTATAAAAAGTTGTATATTAAATTGTTCACACAGAACACAAAACAATGAGAAAACATTTTCCTTTTTTATTAGGCAGTGGTTTCCCAAAACTACAGAAAGGTCAAGTTCCTTTGTTTAGACAAACTAAATAACTGTCTTTGTCCCTTGTACTCACAGCCAACAGATTTTTCTGCCTTTCCTCCTTTTCCTGGAGGAAAACTGCTGGAGGTGCTTCTTAAGTAAATAGGCCTTAGTATGAACTCTGTTCAAAAGTGATGTGCTTCTGAAAGCATTTATTTGTCTTCCAGGCATCAACTGACTCATTTTAGATGCTTTTTTCAGTTTGAATACTCAGAATGTTGAAGATATGACATCTACAATTACTGATTTTTAAACACAATGAAAAAAGAAAGCAGTACGCCAGAATAGCAGAACTGACAAAACTTTCACTGGAGAATACTAACAGAGTGATGTCCTCCAGAGGGCCTCCTATGATCCAATCTACATTCCCTAACATTGCCTATACTTCTGAATTATTCTATACTGTATGTATTTCGAAGTGAGTGACTTTGGGAAATAATAGGAATAAATAGGAATACATTTATAAAAGATTTAGAGGGGCATTTGTTTGAGTCTACAGTCAATCATGTTGCACCTCATTTTTTTTTCCATTTGGGAGTTGTCAGTTGGTTTTGGCCCAAATATTCAGCCCTTTGTTTCTTCTTTGCCTTCACCCACCTATTTCCAGGAAATGAAGAAAGATTAAGGATGAGACTTGTATCTAGTAAGATATTAGATCAGAAATCTTTATATCCATTTTTTCCTGAGTATGTCATTAAGGAGGCTGTCACAAGCAACTAAAACCTTGACAGTGGCCAAAAATTTAGTAATATGACTTACTTCTGTTGTGTGGCCTACTTTTTCTCCACAAAGAGAATTTTTGTGTAGGCTACAATAAGCTCTTCCTAGAAATAGGGAAAGCAACAGACAATGGTAGAGAATAGAACTTGATTTCTTCTCTTTATATTATTTGCCATTGGAAGTGAGAAAGGGTGTTAGAATAATTTAGTCAAACCAATTTTTAGATGTTTGGAATTGGGCGGTGGGAGGAAGGGTGCTAACAATTTAGGGAAGTCCACTTGCTGAGGGTGAGAGTGGGATAGAATAGAAAAAACTGAAATCTTTTAACCATCAACAATTCCTGTATTGTCTACCAATTTGGTCCTAAATTTACTCTGCATGAAAAATGGAGGCCATGCCAGTCAGCTTAAATATAGATGCATTATAAATTGAGAATAGAAGGTTAAATCTGCTAATTCTGCCTAATTCTGGTCCCTCTCCTCTTCTCTTTCTATTCTCTTTGAGATAATCTATCTTGTTTATTTCTATAGGTTTAATTACCATCTCAGCATCATACAATACCTCTGACTGGGTCCACCATAAATTTATGTTACATGACCTCAACTGGGCTCTCATTGCTGATAGGCAATCATACTATAACTCCCTTATCAATTTTCTATCCTACTCTTCATAGAGACTCTTCCAAAACTTTTTATCCCTCTTCAAACCTCCCATGGTACACTCATTCCTTAGTCTATCAGCTGAGAACTTTTCCTCATATTTTACAGAAAATAAAAAATTGAGGCCCTTCACTATGAATTCCCTCTTCTCCTTTCATCTTCCATAACTCAGATACCTTTTGCCACTTTCTTCTCCTTTACCCCTGTTTCACATGATAAAGTGTTCTTACTCCTCACAAGGCTAATTATCTGTTTTAGTAGAGCTCTTTCCATTTTCTCCTCCAATAGGAATCTCTCCTGTTATCCCCCATCTTTCACTTATTTTAAAATCTCTCTCTCTCTACTGTCTCATTTCTAACTGCTTATAAACATGCCTATGTCTTCCTTATTCAGAAATAGATCTTTTTATTGCCACTATCAAACTATATTCTTCTGCCCTATTCCGCAAAATTCCTAGAAAAGGTCATCAACAATAGCATTGTTTCTCTTTTTTTAAATTCTTGTAATGTCTTGCAATTTGGCTTCTGACCTTATCCCTTGAAACTGCTCTCTCCAAAGTTCCTAATGATCTCACTTGTCAAATCCAATGTCCTTTTTTCAATCCTTACTCTCTGTGACCTCTCTGAAACTTTTCACATTGTTAATCATACTCTTGTCCTTGATACAATCTTCTAGGTTTTCAGGACTCCGCTCCCTTTTGGTTCTCCCATCCATCTGGCTTTTCTATCTCTGTTTTCTTTGCTGGATCCTTTTCTAGAATAGGACTCTGTCCTGGGTCCTTTTCTTTCTCTCTCTAGAGTATTTCACTTGGTGAAGTCTACCCTAATTCTGCCCAGTCTCCCTGCTGCTCTTCAGTCTCACATCTCTTACTGCCTTTCAGATATCTCAAACCAGATGTTCAATAAATATCATAAATTCAATATGGCCAAAATGGAACTCGTTTTCTTTCCCCTGTTAGAAATCAGCCCTGAAGTCAGGAGGACCTGAGTTCAAATCTGGTCTCAGACACTTAACATTCCCTAGCTGTGTGACCCTGGGGAAGTCACTTAACCCTAATTGCCTCAGCAAAAAAGCAAAAAAAAAAAAAAGAAAGAAAGAAAGAAAGAAATCCCACACCAGAACCACTCCTCTCTTTTCACTCTTTTCTTATTATTAGGAGACACCTTGTTTTCCAGAGCTAAGGTCCAGCAAACAAGCTGTGCTCTGAGCCTGGCATAAAACTGTTATTTGAGCTCATCCAGCTAAACCAAACCAGCCTCCGGCAGTTCCTAAGCTTAGGCAAGCACCTGTAGGAACCACATTCTGGTCATGAAGCCCTGCTATGAATAGACTTTGTGTCACTAAGCAAACTTGCCACATTGTTGCCATTACATCTCACAGTTGCTGTACACCTCATTCTTTGATTCTTTGTCTCGCCATCTCTACATGTTTCAATGGCTCACTATCTTGGGTCTCCTTGCTTCTAGACCAGGCTGGTATAAGTATCTTGTTTCCCTTCTCCAGTGGAATAAAGAAGCTTTTCCTCCGCCCTGCCTCCCCATAATCTCCATGAGTTCTTTGGTATTTTCTTTTATTTTTCAGAGTTAATACCCCAAAACCCTCCCCCTCACCTTCCCTATTCTTAAAGAAGACAGCACCATCTTCCCAGTCTCATAGACTTTTTTCTTTCTTTCTTTCTTTTTTTAATTAAAGCTTTTTGCAAATAGCAAAACATACGTGTGGGTTATTTTTCAGCATTGACCCTTGCAAAGTCTTCTGTTGCAAATTTTTCTCCTTCCCCCTCTCCCCTCCCCTAGATAGCAGATAGTCCAATACAAGTTAACTATGTTAAAATATCTCATAGACTTTCAATTTAGCGATTATCCTGAATTCCTCAATATCTCTCACTCCTCATTTTCAATTTGTTACCAAGGTCCATCGACTTCATCTTTGAAACATTTCTTGAATATATCTTCTTCCTTCTTCTGACACAGACAACCACTCTATTGCAGGCCCTCATCATTACATATCTGGGTTATTGCAATATCCTGGCCTACCTGAAGGTTCTCCCCCACTTCAATCTAGTCTCCCTTCATCCATTGAAATGATTTTCTAAAGGGTAAGTCCAATTGTATCACTTCTCTATTCAATAAACCCCAGGGGCTTCCTATTCTCTAGGATCAAATCCAAAATGCTGTTTTTTGTCATTCAAAGATCTTCATTACCTAGCCCCCTTTTATATTTCCAGTTTTTTTTAATATCTTCCTCCCTGTCTACTGACACTAGTGTTCTGACTATTCCATGAACAAAACACTCCATCTCTTGGCTCTGGGTATTTTCTCTAACTGTTCCCAGTGCTTAGAAAGCTCTCCTTTCTTCATTCTGACTACTGATCTCTCTGGCTTCCTTTAAGTACCAAATAAAAAAGCACTTTTTACAGGAAGGCTTCTACAACACCTCTTTTTTTATGTTTCAATCTGTATTCAGACACAATCAGTTTCTTCTCTGGGTATGGATAGGATTTTTCATCATAAGTCCTTCAGAGTAATCATGAATCACTCTACTGGTGAGAATAACAAAGTCATTTACAAGCTGATCATCCCAGAACATTGCTATTACTTTGTATACAGTACATTTCACTTTGCTTGAGTTCATGGAGGGCTTTCTAGGTTTGTTTGTTGTTGTTATTGTTGTTTTTTTCTGAAAGCATCCTGCTCATCATTTCCCATAGAACAATAATATTCCATGATAATCAAATACCACAATTTATTCAGCCATTCTCCAATTGATGGGCATCCCCTCAATTTCCAATTTTTTGCCCTGAGAAGAGAGTTGCTACAAATATTTTTTGTACATATAGGTCCTTTTTCTTTTTAAAAAATCTCTTTTGGTATTAATACTTGATAGGGGTATTGTTAAATCAAAGGATATGCATTTACAGTCTTTTGGGCATAGATCATCTTTTGATCATTTATCAATTGGGGCATGGCTCTTATTTTTTATGTTAGACTCAGTTTCCTCTTTGAGAAATAAGGCCTTATAACAACAAGACTATATGATAATCAATTCTGATGGACCTGGCTCTCTTCAACAATGAAATGTTTCAAACCAGTTCCAGTTTTTCAGTGAAGAAAGCCATATACACCCAGAGAGAGGGATATGAAATGTGGAACACAACATAACATTTTCATGCTCTCTATTAATGTTTACTTGCATTATGCTTCCCTTCTCAGATTTTTTTCTCTTGTAGATCCGATTTTTCTTGCACAGCAAGATAATTGTAAAAATATGTATATACATATTCGATTTGTCAAGTATTTCAACATAGTTAACATGTAGTAGACTTCCTGCTATCTAGAGGAGGGGTGGGGACTAGGGGGGAGAAATTTGTAATGGAAATCTTTGCAAGGGTCAATGTTGAAAAATTGCCCATACATATGTTTTGCAAATAAAAAGCTTTAATAAAAAATAAATAAATAAAATAAAAAAAGAGAAATAAGGCCTTATCAGAGAATCTTCCTTCAAAATTCTTTTAACAGTTACTATTGCTAATTATAATTCACTCCATATTATTCTATTCTATTCTTTCTTTTAACCCACTCCATCCTCCAAAATGTTTTGCTACTCACTATTCCCTCCCCCAATATGCCCTCTCTTTTATTACCCTCCCCCTTCACATATCTCATTCCCCCTCCTATCTTCTTGCAGGATAAAATAGATTTCTTTACCCATATTGAGTGTGTATATTATTTCCTCTGAGCTAAATCTGATGAGAGTAAGGTTCACTCACTCTCTTTCCCTCCATCCGAAATGCTTTTTCTTGCCTTTTTTTAAAATGGCAGATAATTTACATCATTCCTTCTCCCTTTCTCTTTCTCATTCCTCTCTCACTCCTTAATTTCTTTTAAAGATATTATCCTTTCATATTCGGCTCACACCTATGTTCTCTATATATACTCCAACTTCCTTAATGAGAAAATGCTAATGAGTTACAAGTATCATCCTTCCATGTAGGAAGACAGATAAACTTTAAGTCCCTTATGATATCACCTTCCTGATTACATCCTTATGGTTCTCCTAAGTCCTGTATTTGAAAATCAAATTTTCCACTCAGTTCTGGTTTTTTCTTCACAAATGCTTGAAAATCCTCTATTTCACTGAATCTCCACCTTTTTCCCCTGAAGGATTATAATCACTTTTGCTGAGTAGGTGATTCTTGGTTGTAATCCTAGCTCCATTGCTTTCCAGAATAGCATATTCTAAGTCCTCCTTTAATGTAGAAGCTGCTAAATCTTGTGTTATCCTGACTTTGGCCATTATACTTGAATTGTTTCTTTCTACATGCTTGCAATATTTTCTCCTTGATCTGTGAGTTCCAGTATTTGGCTATAATATTCCTGGGAGTTTTTATTTTGGGGATCTTTCAGGAGGTGATTGGTGGATTCTTTCAATTTCTATTTTATCCTCTGGTTCTAGAATATTAGAAGTTTTCCTTCATAATTTCTTGAAAGATGATGTCCAGGCTCTTTTTTTGATCATGACTTTCAGGTAGATGAATAATTTTTAAGTTATCTCTCCTGGGTTTATTTTCTAGGTCAATTGTTATTCCAATGATATATTTCACACTTTTTTCTGTTTTTTTTTCTTTTATTTTTTGGTTTTGCTTTATTGTATTTTGATTTCTCATAAAGTCATTAGCTTCCATTTTCTTAATTCTAATTTTTTTTGGGGGGGCTGAGGCAATTGGGGTTAAGTGACTTGCCCAGGGTCACACATCTAGGAAGTATTAAGTATCTGAGGCCAAATTTGAACTCAGGTCCTCTTGACTTCAGGGCCAGCACTCTATCCACTGCACCATCTAGTTGCCCCTCAATTCTAATTTTTAAGAAATTATTTTCCTCAGTCAGCATTTAAACTTTCTTAATTGGCCAGTTTTGCTTTTTAAGGAATTCTTCTCCTTGTTAGCTTTTTGTATTTCCTTTTGCATCACTCCCAGTTCTTTTCCTAATTTTTTCTCTATCCTTCTTACTTAATATTTAAAATCCCTTTTGAGCTCTTCCATGGCCTGAGTCCAATTCTTATTTTTCTTGGAGGCTTTGAATGTAGGAGTTTTGACTTTGTTATCTTCTGAGTGTGTTTTGATCTTTCTTATCACCATAGAAACTTTCTGTGGTTAAAAACTTTTTTTTATTGTTGTCTGCTAATTTTCCTAGTCCAATATTCAGTTTTTAACTTTGTTGAAGTAAGGCTCTGTTTCCTGACTGGAAGGTTCATTGTCCTAGGCTTCAGGGACTTTGTACAATCGTTTTTAGAAGTCCTTCTAGGGACCTGACCACAAGTTCTCTTTTCTGCCCTGGAGTTGTTAGAAGTGAACTCACCCTACCTAGCTGTAAGATCTAAGGCAACAGAGTCCTGCTTCTCTGGCTCTGGGGCTAGGGCAGAGGCAGGGCTTAGGGCTACTCTGGCATGGCTTTTGCTAGGATTGCATCCTGGACTCCCACTCCATTACCACAGATCTTTTTTGCTGACCTTTCAAATCTTTGTAAATGTCTCTGGGCTGAGAGGTCTGAAGTCACCAGTATTGCCGCTGATTCAGAGGTCCTACTTTGCAGGCATAGGGCTGGGGCTGGGGTTGAGGTTGGTGCTGGGACCAGGACTAGGACTGTGCTGTTGCAGCCTCTATTAGGCCTGCACATTGGGCTCTCACCCTGGTAACTTTCTAAATTGTCCTCCTCTGGAAAAAGTTCTTTTTTTTTTTTTTAATTAAAACTTTTTATTTGCAAAACATATGTATGGGTAATTCTTCAACATTAACCCTTACAAAGCTTTCTGTTACAAATTTTCCCCCCTACTCCCCACCCCTCCCCTAGATGGCAGGATATCCATTACATGTTAATTATGTTAAAATACTTGACAAATCGAATATATGTATACATATTTCCACACTTATCTTGCTGTGCAAGAAAAATTGTGTCTACAAGAAAGAAAAATCAGATAAAGGAAACACAATGCAAGCAAACATCAATAGAGAGTATGAAAATGTTATGTTGTGGTCCACAGTCACATCCCTCTCCGTGGGTGTATATGGCTTTCTTCACTGAACAATTGGAGGTGCCTCTGGAAAAAGTTCTATTCTGTCTTTGGGGGGGTATGCTCTAAAACTTGTTTAGTAATTATTTGAAGGAATTTGGAACCATTTGGGGGAGGAGTTGGGCAAGTTCCTGCCTTTACTCAGTCTTCTTGGCTCTGCCTCCTACAACTTCCTTCTGTTAATCATTTCCTATTTATTCTGTATACATCTTGCTTTGTATATTTTTGTTTGCATGTTGCCAACACTACTATCCCCATTAGATTGTAAGCTCCTTGAGGGCAAGGAGCTTTTTGCTTTTTTACCTCTTTTTGTATCCTCAACATTTAGCACACTGCTTGTACTTGGAACATAGTAAGCAATTAATAAGTATATATTGCTTGATTCCCAAACTTACACATCTTGCCTTAATCTCTCCTGAACTTCAATCTCACATGATCAACTGTCTGCTGATAATCCTTATCTCAACTTGTTTGAAACAAAATTGATCATCTTTCTTTCTAAATCTAATTTTAAATCAAATCTTTAAACTACTACCACCACCTTCCAAAAGTATTCAATACCTTCAATTTTACCCTCTTTTGAAAGTCATATCCTAGAATTATGAAAATTAAAAAGGAACAAAAGTAGAAAATTAAATTTGCATTACTTTTGCTCATGTGATTCTATAGAATTGAATTCATGTGCCCCTCAAGTCTACCAAAGTGTGGGGAGAGTAGAATCAAGATTATATATACATGCATACATATACATATGTGTGTGTGTGTATATATATATGTATATATATATATGTACTCAGTTCTCATAGATGCACAGATTTTTTTGTTTTGTTTGAATTTGTTGAATGTCTTCTAGGCAGCTGATGGTGCAGTAGAGAGTGTTGGGCCTTCAATCAGGAAAACCTGAGCTTCAGACACTAAATAGTTATGTGACCCTACAGACAAGTCACTTAACTTCTGCCTGCCTGTTAGCTCAACTATAAAATGGGGATAATAATAGCACCTACTTTGGAGAGTTTTAAACACTTTTCCATACTTGTCATGTTGTACAAGAAAAACATCATGACCCAAAGGGGAAAATCTGGTAAAAATTTTGAGATTTTGCTGGCACAGAAAGCAAGACAATTCCTGTCAAGGTGAAAATGTTGAATGGGCTGAATCGACTGAGAAACTGTAGTCTGAGCATCAGCTCATTTTAGAGAAACTGATATCCTGAAGGCTGGCCACAGCAATTTAGGAAGGTCCTATCTACCAAGTAAAGGAAAGATTGTGATATTTTGATAGAGGATGTGTCTGTAAGAAATGAAGTATTGAGGTTCTTTTTTTAGGACTTAGATGAGAATTTTTATTAAAAAATAGATTGAAGTTTATTTGTCCAACACAAATCTAAATATTTGCTGTAGATGAGGATGGGGATACTTTGCTTTTCTTTTAAAACTCAGCTTAGTCCCTTTGTCTTTAAAAATTATACAGTTACAGGTCTGATAACTTCTCAATGATTTTTCAAAGTTAGAGGAAAACTTTGAACACAGATAAAAATCTGAAGAATATGTTTTCAGTAACATACCACTATGGAAAGATGAAATCATAGACAAAGAATTCTAATGACTTTTCTTTTCCATCTTGCTGATGTGCCTTCTGGATTACAGTTCTTTCAGAGCACCAAGTTCTTCTTCCAGATACCTGTGATTCTTCCATCAGATTCTTATACATAAGATTTTATGTGGAGCAGTTACTAAGTAGGAAACTCTGAAGGCTTCATCTGTATTTATGTGTACACTGTACTCATGTATTCCTCTGTATACATGGCCACGATAGACCATGGGTAATTATCTTTTTAGAGCTGAAGTCATCATCTATGCAGAGAGCTAGAAATTGTGGTCCAAGAGGGCAAAGGGCTTATTTCACTAGTTCATTTGGACTAACAAGCTGTTCTTTTAAAATGTAATGAATGGAGATCAGATAAACATTAAAGTGCTAAAGAGGGGATATATGCATTGAGCCCCCTTAATTTTATTGCCTTTTACACTTTTACTGCATTCAGGGAAGGGATGGCAGGAGAGAGAAAATAATAGAGCTCAAAATCTTACAAAAATGAATGTTGAAAACTAACTTTACATGTAATTGAAAAAAAAAACTATTAAGTTAAAAAAATTTTATGCCACAGATCTAGAGGAAGTGATTCCTTTGTTGCACTAGGAACTGATTAGATTACTACAACACCATTTTCTGTTCTGTGTTCCATAACTTTAAAAGGAATAAGAACCTGAAGGATGTTAAAAGAAAAAAAAAGTGACAGATGGCTAAAGATTTACAAAAAAAAAAAAAAGGCATAAGAAACTATTTTCTTATATTATTATATTCTTAAATATCTTTTAATATTTAGTATTATTTTTTCAGGAGAAAAAGGATTAGAGTATGACTTGTATCATTTACTTATTTTATTAAAAGCTTTTTATTTACAGAACATATGAGTGATTTTTCTACATTGACCTTTGCAAAACTTTTTTTTTTGTTCCAAGCTTTTCCCCTCCTTCCTCCCACCCCCCACCCTTAGATGACAGGTAATCTAATACATGCTAAATATATTAAATTATATGACAATCTAATATATGTATACATATCTATAAAGTTATCTTACTGCACAAGAAACATCAGATCTAGAAAGAGAGAAAAAGAAGAGAAAAACAAACAACCTAAGAAGGAAAACAAAATGCAAGGAAATATTCACAGAAAGCGTTAAAATGCTGTGTTGTGGTTCACACTCAGTTCCCTCAGGCCTCTCTCTGGATGTATATAACTATCTTCATCACTGAACAATAGGAACTGGTTTGAATCACATCATTGTTGAAGAGAACCATGTCCAACAGAATTGATCATCATATAATCTTGTTGATGTGTATAATGTTCTTCTGGTTCTGCTGATTTCACTCAGTATCAGTTCATGCAAGTCTCTCCAGGCCTCTCTGAAATCATCCTGCTGGTCGTTTCTCACCCAACAATAATATTCCATGACATTCATATACCATAATTTATTCAGCCATTCTCCAATTGATGGGCATCTTTTCAGTTTCCAGTTTCTTGCCACTACAAAAAGGGCTGCCACAAACATTTTTGCACATGTGGGTCCCTTTCCCTCCTTTAAAATCTCTTTGGGATATAGGCCCAGTAGAAACACTGTTGGGTCAAATGGTATGCACACTTTGATAACTTTTTGAGCATAGTTCCAAATTGCTCTCCAGAATGGTTGGATCCGTTCACAGTTCCACCAACAATGTATCAGTGTCCCAGTTTTCCCACATCCCCTCCAACATTTATCATTATCATTTCCTGTCATTTTAGCCAATCTGACAGGTGTGTAGTGGTACCTCAGAGTTGTCTTAATTTGCATTTCTCTGAACAATAGTGATTTGGAGCACCTTTTCATATGACTAGAAATAGTTTCAATTTCTTCATCTGAAAATTGTTCATATCTTTTGACCATTTATCAATTGAAGAATGGCTTGAATTCTTATATATGAGTCAATTCTCTATATATTTTAGAAATGACTTTACCAGAATCTTTGAATGTAAAAATGTTTTCCCAGTTTATTGCTTCCCTTCTAATCTTGTCCGCATTAGTTTTGTTTGTACAAAAACTTTTTAACTTGATATAGTCAAAATTATCTACTTAGTGATTAATGATGATCTCTAGTTCTTCTTTGGTCACAAATTCCTTCCCCTTCCACAAGTCTGAGAGGTAAACCATCCTACATTGTTCTAGTTTCTTTATAATATCATTCTTTATGTCTAGATCATGAATCCATTTCAACCTTATCTTGGTATACAGTGTTGATGTGGGTCAATGCCTAGTTTCTTCCATACTACTTTCCAATTTTCCCAGCAGTTTTTGTCAAATAATGAGTTTTTATCCCCAAAACTGGGGTCTTCGGGTTTATCAAACATTAGATTACTATTGTCATTAAGTATTTTGTCCTGTGAACCTAACCTATTCCACTGATCCACTACTCTGTTTCTTAGCCAGTACCAAATGGTTTTGATGACCTCTGCTTTATAATATAGTTTTAGATCTGGTACAGCTAGGCCACCCTCATTTGTTTTTTTTTTTTTTTTCATTAATTTCCTTGAAATTCTTGACCTTTTGTTTTTCCAGATGAATTTTGTTATTTTTTCTAGGTCAATTAAATAATTTCTTGGGAGTTTGATTGGTACAGCACTAAATAAATAGATTAGTTTAGGTAGTATTGCCATCTTTATTATATTCGCTCGACCTATCCAAGAGCACTTGATATTTTTCCAATTGTTTAGATGACTTTATTTGTGTGGAGAGTGTTTTGTAGTTTTGCTCATATAGATCCTGACTTTCCCATGGCAGATATATTCCCAAATATTTTATACTATCAAAAGTTATTTTAAATGGAATTTCTCTTTGTATCTCTTGCTGTTGGATTTTGTTAGTGATGTATAAAAATGCTGATGATTTATATGGATTTATTCTGTATCCTGCAACTTTGCTAAAGTTGTGGATTAATTCTAATAGTTTTTTAGTTGAGTCTCTAGGGTTCTCTAAGTAGGCCATCATATCAACTGCAAAGAATGATAATTTGGTTTCCTCATGACCTACTCTAATTCCTTTAATCTCTTTTTCTTGTCTTATTGCCAAAGCTAGCATTTCTAATACAATATTGAATAGTAATGGTGATAGTGGGCAACCTGGTTTCAACCCTGATCTTACTGGGAATGGTTCCAGTTTATCACCATTACATATGATGCTAGCTGATGGTTTTAAATAGATGCTACTGACTATTTTAAGGAAAAGTCCATTAATTCCTGACTTGTTTCATTTACAAGTGGATCCTGAGGATCTCCAATTTTTTTTTTTTTGTTTCTATGTTTTTGAAATCTGTGGGAAATTTTTCTTTTCTTTTTTAATTAAAGCTTTTTATTTGCACAACATATGCATAGGTAATATTTCAACATTGACCCTTGCAAAGCTTTCTGTTACAAATTTTTCTCTCCTACTCTCCACCCCTTCCCCTAGATGCCAGGAAGTCTAATACATGTTAATTATGTTAAAATACTTGACAGATTGAATATGTGTATATGTATTTATACAGTTGTCTTTTCTGTACAGGAAAAAAAAACCTGAGAAGGAAAACATAATGCAAGCAAACATCAATAGAGTGTGAAAATGCTACGTTGTGGTCCAGACTCAGATCTCACAGGCCTCTCCCTGGGTGTATATCGCTTTCTTCATCACTGAACAATTGGAATTGGTTTGAAACATCTCATTGTTGAAGAGAAGCATGGAGGATCTCCAATGTTAACAGAAATAGAAGAAATGTTTCACCATAGCATTAGGAATTTCAATGAAAAATAAGGAAAGATTTCAAGACAGTAAACAAATTTATGACTCCTTTTTTGGAAGTCTCTATCATTTTTTAAATTGTGAAGATGTTCTTCTGGTTTATGTGTGCTGCTTTATGCTGAGGTGATATACTAGATGATTTCTCTACACAAAAGATCTATATTTCTATGTATTTAAGAAAAATGTAACCTAAAAGTAAGATTTACTCATTTTTTTTAAGAAAACTCTGAAAGAACAATATGTATATAATAGTATAAATTTGGCACTACTTTAATACACTCTAACACAAACTTTAGATATGAGGCTTACAATAAAGTCTTTATAAATTACATGAATAAATAGTTTTATGATGATGTAAAAATATTTCTGCTTCAAAGAAACTAAATGAAAAGGAAATGCCAAGCCACAAGTGAGAATATCTTAAGGGCCAATTTATACCAACTCTTTAAGATGCTAATGAAGTTGGCAACATTCCTGGTATTCTGGGTATTTTGATTTGGAAATAATTAGCAAGTATGGTATTTAATCTAAAATTATATGTGGCATTAAGTATTGATATTTTACCAACTGGTATCAAAAATCAGGAATTAAAATGAAAATTAACACTACAAAAAGGGATCTATTTTTAACTCCATTTAGAACTATTGAAATCTTTCAGCAGTCCTTTTGTGTCATAGTTTGATCTTCCTGTCTGATTGAGAATGGTTAAAACTCCCAGATGATGCTATAGCTGTTCCCACCAACACAAGACTTGCATTTGCAAATGAGCTGTGCACTCAGACAAAAAAGAACAAATATAAATGACGATCTTCCCATGCATCTGCAGGATGGGAACACAGAGACACGTCATTTTATATCTCTCAGTAGCACTAATGAGGCAGAAGATTTGTATAAAGTGGAAGGGAATCTTGGACAAAACAGCATCATCATGATTGTTTTCATATGCAAATCTTCTGACCATGTCAGAAAAAGACCTGGACATTATTTATATGTGTCTTAAACTATTCATGTTAGAAAATAAACAAAATTAAATTAAATTAAAACCCTCAAATTTTCTAATAGAAAAATCAGGAGAGAAAAAAAACAAGGCAATTGTATTTACTTGAATTTTAATTATGTACATGAGTAGCAACAAAAGTACAAGGAGTTCTGGGACTTATAAATTATCTCTAGGTAAAAGGATATCAAACCAGTACATTCAGATATATGGCATCACCAGAGATAACAAAGAGGACAAGTGTAGCTTTTTCATGAAAAAGAAAGATACTTTATTGCATTCAATATCAACATCTCTGGCATCTTTCTTTATCTGCTCAAAATACTGGTTTCTCCATGAAGTCTTTGGAGTACATCTAAAAAAAAAGAGAGATAGAGAGAGAAGGAAAACAAGAAAAACATGAGCTAGACTAGTTCTTAAAAACAATGACTACTATAAAAGTTGAGGGTGTTTTTTAATAACTAGGGAAACTACAGAATAAAGGAAAAGCAATGTTACTATAAGACTAATGCATTCCAGGCCTGGAAAAGGGCAATTATTCTTTCTTTACATATGAAAAGCTGAGGCTCAGAAAGGTTAAAAAAGTTCATTTAGTATACTTCTGATTTTTTTTTTAGATCTCACACTCAAAAAAATTTTTACATTTAAACACACATATACATAACTCAGAAGATGCTATCACAAAAATAATTTTCTCTATATTAATTTACTTCATAATTTTTTTTAAATTGAGGAATAGATACATGTTAGAGACTATTCATTAGTTGTGTCTAGTACAGCAAAAAATACCTCAGACAAGTCAATATCTCATCTTTCTATTGAGTTTATGAATTTCTTCTGGATCTCCCTTTTAAGGGAATAGAACTTACATGTAGAGTAAAATGAGGCTACAATTCAGGGCATTACAGAAAGGTTTCATACAAGTGAATGTAAAATAACAACAAAAAAAACCATGTTTTCTTTAAAGTTCTAATGAAATGATTCCCAAGCATTTCTAAATTAAAATAGTCAGATTTTAATCTCAAAAGGGACTATGACTTCAAATAATAGGAAAAATAAAAGGAAAAAATAAGTCTTCTTAAAAACAATATTGCTCTTTAATCCTCTTTTTTTGCAGAAGATGACAGTCTTTTTTTTTTTTTTTTTTTTTAATTTACCATTTGGTTCTACTGTGTCATTTACTAGACTGGAAGCTGCTGAGTGCTTCAAAACTTTCTATAGCTATTTTCCATATAATAATAACTTGTGAAAAAAATACATATATGTAAAATTCACATAGTAACTTGGGAAAAATAGTTCTCATATCTTTTTAAATCAGTCAACATTCCAATTGGCAAAATTTTTTTTTTAAACAAATGTTGTTATCCTCCATAGTTGTGCTTAGCAAACAATCTGCATATCATATGTAATTATAATGTACTGTATTAGAGCCATATACTTAAAGTACAAAAAATACTAGATATTTAAAGCAAAAGCTCAACATACCTCTGTAACTATCTGTAAATCACATGGCATTATGTGCACAGACAAAATAATGTTAATAGCCAGTGTGGTTGACATGAATTCAGCATAAACTACACCCTTTATTGCATAGGGAAAAGGGCAAATAAAAAAAATTTTTTTTTTTTGGCTGAGGTAATTGGGGTTAAGTGACTTGCCCCGGGTTACACAGCTAGGAAGTGTTAAGTGTCTGAGGCCACATTTGAACTCAGGTCCTTCTGACTTCAGGGCTGATGCCCTATCCACTATACCACCTAGCTAACCCCAGCAAATAATTTATTAAGAGTATTATTTGACATAAGAGAACAAAAGGAAGTTCACAAGGGGGACTCAGACAAGCAGTCTTGGAACTACCATTTAAAAATTTCAAAAACCCAGTTGTACATAAGGGAGATTCATTATTTCATATTCAGTGTCTTTCTCTGTTCTTTCTATAGTACAGTGTTTATGTTTATCAAATTCATAATGATAAGAAAAAAAATTCAAGACTATTATTTGCCAGGCATTGTGCTAAGCACTTTACATATATTATTTTATTTGATTCTCATAGCAACCCTCTTAAGTAGGTGCTGCTATTATCCCCATTTTATAGTTGAGCAAACTGAGGCAGGTAGAAGTTGAGTGAATTGACTGGTGTCATATAACTATTTAGTGTCTGGGGCCAGATTTGAATTCAGGTTTTTCAGATTGAAGGCCCAGAACTCTTATCTATTGGACCATCAGTTGCCTACAAGGCATTCAAACAAAGGCATTTCAAACAAAGGCATTTCAAGCAAAGGCATTTAAAAACAAAACAAAAAAACAAAACAAAACAAAAAAAAACTTTGCATGGTTAAATAAGCAACAAAGAAAATAGTTGGTTTCTTTAAATCTGATCTGTTTAGCCTCACCTTACCCGTTTGTAAAATGGGAATAATTATGGCTATATTACCTTACTCTTTTAAAATGTACTACAAGAATAACAGTAATCAGCAATACAACCAAGTAAGATTGCTTTGTAATTATTTATATTTAAATGAATGACATTCAATGCATATATTATCAAAAACTTTTCAGTCACTCCTCTTAAGCATCCAACCAATTTCTTTGTCTATTCACATCCATTTGTTTTTTTTTTTTATGTAATCGATTGGCAGGACCAATTGTTCTGTTTTTGCTTTTTTTCATTTTTCATAAAGTTCCCTTGCAATTTTTTTATCCTACTATTCTAATACATCAGCACGCAAGAATTTAACAACTCCCCTATTATTAGATTTACATTGAATCTAATTTTTTTTAGTAACAAATATTGTTATAAAAATCTTTGACCACACAGTTACTTTTTTGTTCTGTTTTTGATAATATTCCCAACAACAGAATTATTAGGCCAGAAGCCATGGTAATTTTGGTAACTTTAACTGGATAAATGCTTTCATTTTACTACCTTGCAATTTTAGCAGCAGTAGTAAAAAATGTGAATCTGTTTCTTCACAATTGTAACAAAATTCAATTTCATTGACTTTGTTTTTTGTCAATTTCATGGGTGTGAAGTAGTACTTCAAGCTTTTTAATACTTAACTCTATTAGTGAGATTGAACATTCTCTACTGTTAACAATTTGCACTTATTCTTTTGTAAATTTTCTGTTAATATACCTTAAATATTTATCTATTACAAATGAAGAGTTTGCCTTGGTAAATTTTTAAAAGAGTTCCTTGTACATAATTATATCAAATTCATATTTATTGGCCATAAGTATTTCCTAAGCAGTTATTTTTCTTTTCTTGATTGTTTTATATCTAAGATCTAAGCCTCTATATCTAAATACTTATACCAGTCTTGAGTTTCTTTTTTTTTAAGTGTTACAAAAAACTTTATTTATTTTTTAATTAAAACTTTTTATTTTCAAAACATATGCATGTTTAATTTTTTAACATTAATCCTTGCAAAATCTTGTATTCCAGTTTTCCCTCTCCTTTCTCCATCCCTTCCCCCCTAGTTGGCAAATAATCTAATATATGTTAAAGATGGCAGAAACACAAGTTAAATCTAATAAATGCATACATATTTATACAATTATCTTGCTGCACAAGAAAAATCAGATCAAACAAAGAAAAAAAATGAGAAAAAAATAAAATGCAAGCAAACAACAACAAAAAGAGTGAAAGTGCTATGTTGTGAACCACACTCAATTCCTACACTCCTCTCTCTGGGTGTAGATGGCTTTCTTCATCACAAGATCATTGGAACTGAATCATCTCATTGTTGAAGAGAGCCATGTCCATCAGAATTGATCATTGTATAATCTTGTTGCCGTGTAACATGATCTCCTGGTTCTGCTCATTTCACTTAGCATCAGCAGTCTTGAATTTCTCATTGGCAATAGTAAATAATCACAAAGGCTGAAGTATTATGTGTTCAAAGTTATCGTCTCAAACTATTACTTTTTTTGTTATCTAAAATAGGCAAACTAATATCAACAACACTGTTTTAGCTTGCCAGGAAAAACAAATTTAGTTAAGTAATTTATATCATTTGAGTATAAGAATTACAAATAAATTGACTAGAACATCACCCCCCATCTTCCAATTTCCCCTATCAATCTGGAATAGCTATGAACAAATTCTTTAAAATTGGCTAAGATTATAATTAGCAAATACATACACAAAAATTTTTTGCTTACCTGTTGAAAACGGGCAGCAGTAGTACCATTCTACTTATTTCTTTGTTTAGATGACTGCTTCACATCTTCAGCCTTACAAAACAAAAATGTGGATATTAATGCACAGACTTAGCAAGTTCGGCAAAGAACTGAGATTCAAAATCTGACTTAAAAACAAACCTTAAGTATTGTAAGAATATTTCTTCTATTTAAAAAAAAAGAGTAAAAAAAAATGTTATTTACAGGCTTCACTTAACATGTTAGCTTTTTTAAGTATCTGCATAATAGTGTATAGCTTTTACTAATCCTGAAGAGTTAATATACTTCTATATAGGATTACACCTTGACTTTTCCCCTTATGCAGGTTATTATGACTGAACCACATGCATTCTGTCTCTCCCCAGGCCTGGAAAACATAATTAGAGCATACCATGAAAGAAATGTGATCTGGGAAAATTACTTGTAACTGAGAGATGGACTCAACTGTAGCCATCAATAATGCATCACACGTAAAACATATGTGTAATATGGAAGAAAAAGTTCATGTTCCTAAGGCAAAAGTCTTTCTATTTTTATTTTGTTTGCCATTATGAAAAACCACATTTGTCAATTTACTAGTCTGGAATCTCATTAGTTTTTCTTGTCAATTCAAATTTTATCTTATTCATACTTCTAGTACATTCATGGATTTCCCATCTGCAAATCACATCATAATACCTCTTCTCTCCCCCTATGACTTTGCAATCCCATTTTAGGCTTCCATGTCCTCTAACTTATATTCCTTAACTGACAGAAGTTATAAAGATTTCTGAGATGTAAGGAGTTTAACCTGAACGTGTTCTATCCTGTAACCAGTCAAAGGGATGTCCCTAGGGACAGGCTAATCGTAAAGGTTCTAGGTCCCCAGTTGCTTTCTGGTTATTTCAGGAAACCTAAGGAATTCTGGTTTAACTTAGAATCTTGGCTCTTTCATGAATCATCATCAGCCTTATCATAGCTTACACTTAATGTAGCACTTTAGGGGTTACAAGGATTTTCTTTAAGATTGCATTATCACCAAGGATCTGCCTAGTTATATTGCCAGGGAAATGTCAGAGCTGGGAATCAGTACCAGGCCCCTTGACTCTCCAGTTAATACATCTGACTGTCTCTCCAGGTGCCTGACTTTAGAAAATGAACAAGTCTGAACGGTGGCTGGAGCCTTGAGAAGGTTCCCAGGGTACTTATTAGGGTCTATTCCACTGCCAAGTGAAAGCCAGGGATTTCAGAGGCAAATACAAGGCTTTGTTGTTTTTTGGACAGAAAATTCTCATAAACATTAAAGTGAAACAAAGGACATGGGAATGGTGAGGAGGGAAGGGAAAGCCACACACACACATACTCAGGAAGTGATTTTTGGATTGTTCCCCATATTTAGTCACGCTTCCATTCTTCCCTGTTTGGACAATGCATCAAGTAAGGCTCTGGTAACTTTGGGACCAATAATATGTAGCTGCAGGAATGACAGAGAAAATACTTGACGTTTTAAAGTATAATTCAAGCCTATATCCCAAAGAGATCTTAAAGGAAGGAAAGGGCCCCACGTGTGCAAGAATGTTTGTGGCAGCCCTTTTTGTAGTGGCAAGAAACTGGAAACTGAATGGATGTCCATCAATTGGAGAGTGGCTGAATGAATTATGGTATATGAATGTCATGGAATATTATTGTTCTGTAAGAAACGACCAGCAGGATGATTTCAGAGAGGCCTGGAGAGATTTTCATGAACTGATGCTAAGTGAAATCAGCAGAACCAGGAGATCATTATACACGGCAACAACAAGACTATATGATGATCAATTCTGATGGATGTGGTTCTCTTCAACAATGAGATGTTTCAAACCAGTTCCAGTTGTTCAGTGATGAAGAAAGCCATATACACCCAGGGAGAGGCCTGTGGGATCTGAGTGTGGACGACAACATAGCATTTTCACTCTCTCTATTGATGTTTGCTTGCATTATGTTTTCCTTCTCAGGTTTGTTTGGTTTTTTTTCTTGCAGATATGATTTTTCTTGTACAGCAAAATAGCTGTATAAATATGATACACAAATTCGATTTATCAAGTATTTTAACATAATTAACATGTATTAGACTTCCTGTCATCTAGGTGTGGGGGTGGGGAGGTAGGGGAGAAAAATTTGTAACAGAAAGCATTGCAAGGGTCAATGTTGAAAAATTACCCATGCATATGTTTTGCAAATAAAAAGCTTTAATAAAATTTAAAAAGAGAGAGAGAACATTGTACACAACAAGATTATATGATGATCAATTATACTGGACTTGGCTCTTTTCAACAATGAAGTGATTCAAGGAAATTCCAGTAGACTCGTGATGAAAAATGCCATCCACATCCAAAAGAAAGGACTATGGAGACTGAATGTGGATCAAAATATAGTGTTTTCATCTTTAAAAAAAAATTTTAAAATAAAAATAAAGTATAATTCAAAAGGAAGCTATATAAAAACAACAACAATGTATCTATCCACCTTCCCATACCCACCAACCCCATTGGTTGGAAAAATATTGATCAACTAACCTAATAATCTTGTATATGTCCCATAGGTCTCAGTCTCAGTTACCTCATCTGAGTTGAATGCTGTGGTCTCTAAGAACCCTTCCTAATTCTACATCTACTACACTTATTGACCATCAACACTAGTATGTTAATCACAACAGGACTATGGAAGAGGACCCTTGACTTCCTTCCTGGCTATTTAGCTGTACCATTCTCAAGACTAAATTCATGGGTCACATTCAAGAATAGAGGAGTTCAGGGGAATGACAGGAATATCAGTTTGGTAATTACAGGGAAAGGTTTTTATTCAGTTTTAGGGCCTAGATCCTGCATAGGACAAGAAACTGATCACATGCTAATTTACTGTTGGGTCTTATCAATATTATAGAAACATATAAGAATTAAGAAGATCTGGAAAATTAGAGGGGAAAAGAACCGTTTGTGAGAAAAGATGGGCAACAGCCTGAAAAAGTAAAGTACAAATTGAAGCTTATCTCCAAGGCTATTGTGGTCCAAAATACCTTTGAATAATGTTTTCAGCATTCTCAATGTAACATGATCTATTGCTGAAATATTAGTAGATGTGAAAGCATGTTAGTCTTTCAAATGAACTATCCACCAGCCTTTTCATTTCTAGGGCCCTGGCTTGAACCTGGAAAATAACCACATGAAAACACACTTCTGATTTAAGAAAACAACTCATGCTAGGAACACTTGCACTAGCACTATTTAGACTTCAAAGGATTACTGCCTGGTCTAACCAGAAACTTGTCACTATAATTTTTGCCATTTCCATATGACACAATCACTTCTGCATAAAACCAGTTTCTACAATATTTCTTAAATGTGATTTTTCATTGTAACTAGTCTTCTGTATAGATTTAATTTTGTTTTCCAATTTGTTTTAATTATGTCTATACTATAGCAAACAAGGCACTTCAATAAGAAATACATTAAGTATGAAGGATAATTTTCCACATTTAGTCTTAGGAAATGAAGATTGGAAGAAAATATGGGTGACCAAAAGCATTCAATTTTATTGCCTGTAATGTGGGCTAGTTTAGCCGTCAGAAAACACATGCAGTCTCTGTTTTGAGAGCCAAACTCGGAGCCCTTCAAACATGGGACAGCTTTCATCACATCATGAGGAGATTTTGGAGGACCAATATAGCTGAACATTAAGAGACATGTCACCAGTTGCCTGATGATGAAATACTTTCATGTAAACAAAGGAAAGAAAAATTTTAAATTGCCCTCAGGCCCAACTGATAAATGTGAGCGGGCAGTTTTCAGACAAAGAAATCAAAGCTATCTCTAATCATATGAAAAAGTGCTTTAAATTACTACTGATTACAAAAAAAAAAAGCAATTAAAACAACTATTTTTAATTTAATTTTATTTCTTTGCTGAGGCAATTAGGATTAAGTGACTTGCCCAGGGTCACATAGCCAGGAAGTATTAAGTGTCTGAGGCCAGATTTGAATTCAGGTCCTTGACTTCGGGCTGGTACTCTATCTATTACACCAACTAGGTACCCTGAGGTACTACTTTATACAAATCCAAGTGACTAATATGACAGGAAAAAGTAATGATAAATGTTAGAGGGGATGTAGGAAAACAGGCACACTAATGCACTGTTGGTAGAACTGTGAACTGATTCAATCATTCTGGAGAGTAATTTGGAACTATGTTCAAAGGGATATAAAACTCTACACATAGCCTTTGATCCAGAAATACCACTGCTCAGTCTATATCTGAAAGATATTATGAAAAGAGAAAAGGACCTATTTATACAAAAATATTTATAGTAGCTCTTTTTGTGGTGACTAAGAATTGAAAATCAAGCAGATGCACATCAGTTGGGGAAAGGCTAAAAAAGCTATGGCTTATGATTGATGGAATACTATTATGTTATAAGTAATGACAAGCAGAATGGTTTCAGAAAAATCTGGAAAGACACTTACATGAATTGATACAAAATGAAGCAAACAGAACCAGGAAAATGTACACAGTAACAGCAATATTCTAAGATGAAGAACTATGAATGACTTGGCTATTTTCAGCAATACAATGATCCAAGACAGTCCCAAAGGATTAATAATTTAGTACACTATCTGCCTCTAAGAGAAAGAATTGATATTGTTTAAATACATACTGATCCATGCTATTTTTCATTTTCTTTTATTTGACGCTTTTTGTAAGAAATGACTAACATGGAAAGGTTTTACATGATGGTACATGTATAACCTATATGTAATTGCTTACCATCTTGGGGAGGAGAGAAAGGAGGGAGATAAGTTGGAACTCAAAACTTTTTTTAAAAATGTTAAAATTGGAAGGACTTGCATGAACTGATGCTGAGTGAAACGAGCAGAACCAGGAGATCATCATACACAGCAACAACAGTATTACATGATCAATTCTGATGGACATGGCTCTCTGCAACAAAGAATTGTCTCAAACCAGTTCCAATTGTTCACTGAAGAAAACCATATGCACCCAGAGAGAGGGAAATGAAATATGGACCACAACGTAACATTTTCATGATCTCTATTGACATTTGCTTTCATTGTGTTGCCTTTCTCTGAGTCTTGTTTTTTTCTTGTAGACAGGATTTTTCTTGCATAACTTGTCAAGTAATTCAACATTATTAACATGTAGTGGACTTCCTGCCATCTAGGGGAGGGGAGAGGACTAGGGGTAAAATTTGTAATGGAAAGCTTTGTAAAGATCAATGTTGGGGAACTACCCCTATATATGTTATACAAATAAAAAGCTTTAATAAAAAATAAATAAATAAATAAAAATATTAAAATTGTTCTAACATGTAGCTAGGGAAAAATAAAATGTAACTAATATTAAAAAATAAAACAAAATTGCCCTCAGTTATGCTGATTTGATATGGCGGCAGAGTAGTGATAAAAGGAGTAGAAAATGGTTAGATTCAGACAATTTTTGGACAGACAACAAATGCCGATTTGACTTTCAATTATCTAAATCTGAGATCCTTGACCAGTAATCAACAAGTGCCTATTTGTTAGAAGAGCTAAATCATATCTATTTTAAACATTCTTGCTATAAAGAAAGCTAGTAGAAAGAAGGAAATTTAATGGGAGAATGGCTCATAGGTATTATTTGGAACAATGAAGAAAGTTTCAGTAAAAACAATTTTATAGGACATTAGATTATCACATATTACAGTACTGGTGAAAAATATTTTTTTAATAGTATAGCTTCTATCTACATTCAGATTCTATAGTTTTTTCTTTTTTCTGATTTTTTCTAGTTTTTTTATTTTTTATTTTATTATTTTTTTTACATTAAAGCTTTTTATTTGCATAACATATGTATAGGTAGTTCCTCAACATTGATCCTTACAAAGCTTTCCGTTACAAATTCTTCCCCAGTCCCCTTTTCTCCCCTAGATGGCAGGAAGTCCACTACATGTTAATTATATAAAATACTTGACAAGTTGAATATATGTATACATATTTCCATACTTATCTTGCTGTGCAAGAACAATTGTATCTACATGAACAAAAAATATCTGAGAAGGGAAACCCAATGCAAGCAAACATCAATAGAGAGCATGAAAATGTTATGTTGTAGTCCACATCTCATATCCCTCTCACTGGGTGTATATGGCTTTCTTCACTGAACAATTGGAACTGGTTTGAGACATTTCATTGTTGAAGACAGCCATATCCTGATGAAAAATATTTGCTAAAAGACCACCATGAAAATAATTGCAAATTTATATGGCAACATTGGTTGCTAAGGATGAATCATAAGAGAAATTCTATGAAGAACTTGATAAGATTCTTTAATCAAATCAAATCAAATCAATATGCACTCTGATGCTGTGTGAATTCAATGAAAAAGTGAGACTGGATAGAAAATATATATGCAATATGGTTCAGGAAAAAGAAATGAGAGAAATCAAAGACTTGCCAATTATATAAAAATCTCATACCACCAAATCATGAATACCTTATTTAAAAAAAAAAAATTGGTAGACCCTGTACATAGAGAGCTCTTCCTCCCACCTAATATATGGAAAATGTTCTAATGTATGAGTTATCTTTGAGGTAATTATCTATGTATACTCAGATCAATGAAATGACAGAGTAAGATCAACGATACCAAACCAAAAACCAGTAAGAACAAAAATGAGAAAAAGAAAAGCGCAATTAAAATGAATGAATCTTGAAACTATTTGTGAAAGTAACTGAAAAGCAAAAATGGGAAAAGAGTGACAGAACTGACATCAACAACGACTAAAATGTAATCAAAATAAATTAATTGCTACAAGAGATATATAATTAATCCACAATATATAAGTTTTATCCACAGAGGAAAGTAAGTAGATAAAAATGTCTATAATCCAGATTTCAACATACATCAGCATGGTTCCTCCTTTCTACTATCCAACAGTATAGAAGCACTAGATAGCACAGTGGAGAGACTCTGCACCTAAAGTCAGGAGGGGTAATTGCTATGGCAAAGACTGCTTTTGGAAAACAGCAAAGCTCTTTGACTGACTTCAAGTTTCTCATGGGCAGCTAGGTGGTAGAGGGGAAAAAGTACTAGTTCTGAGTTCTTTGCAAAGGGATTTGTCTCACTGGAGGGAGTGCCCACATCAATGAGCTCAAAGGTCCATTAAAGTATCTATGGCAGATGTCTCCAATTTTTAGATAAGAAAACATGAAGCAAGTACAAATGACCTGTTAAAGATCACAAAGCAGAGAGTTCAAGTTCCAGAAATGAGGCATTAAGGTCAGGAGTATAGACCATGCTACCCCACATAGAATCTCAGAAACATAAGTAAAGCTTAGAATGTCTGTAAAATGTACAGTAACTTGGATGCCAGCATTAGAACATGTAGGAGCCTTGTCTTGTCTTTTCCTGACTCTAGGATAGATGTATGATTGCCCTTCTCAGACATCAGGGGATAAGTCAATTATTTCTGGCAGATGAAGTTGCTATGAGGACAAAAGTACAAGACCAATTTCAATCAGATGATTTTGTCTCAGCCAAATTAAATTGTGTTAAGAAATCTAAGTAACACCATGTGGAGGAAGAAAAAGCAGGATATGTTTACTCAGAGTGGCCACTGTAATTTTCCTTTTTTCTCCTGCTGAGCTATCTGAATAAGCTTTTAAAAACAAGTTTTGAAAATTCTGCTAGGTCTGTTACACTATTCACATGTTTTGTGTTTCTTTAGAACAATACTTTCCCTTTGAAAATTATATAAGGGTTTCCTTAACTAGTATCACTGATTTTGCCATATTCTTAGCTATTACAATTTTAACAAATTTGTTATATTTTTTCAAATCCCAATAGAAGTCTAAAATGCATCTTTTAATGTATCTCACCACAGGAGTGAGAACTAATCATTTTTATAGATTTAACTAACACAAGAGTATCAAAGAAATAACAAATTAAAAGCAAAATATTTTGATACCTTCTATGTATGAACCTAACATCATATTTCCTAAGTGCTGACACAGATTTAGTATATAGGGGAATAATTCTGAAATGCTTTATTCTGGTTGTCCAAATGAAAACTTTGATACATTTTTGATATATCTCCAAAAGCCTCCTGATCTGAACCTTATTATTAATCCCCATTTTCAGATTTAACCTATGGCCCTAGCCACAATGATTACATCTTGCGCATTTCTGATTAGAAGATGGAATGTTTGTTAGGGTTAGCCTGACAAAACTAAAAGACATTGTCACTCAAAAGATAGCAGATGTATTTTCACAATGCATTAGTTCTTAAAAGTGATAAAGGATGAGCTATGAAAAAATGTCAGAGATTTGTAGGGGATTTGGAATAACCTATCCCCTTGGAGAATGAGAATTGGAAAGTTAAGAATCAAGAATAAATTTCTTACATATACTCTCATATCTTATTCAACACTATTATTTTTTATTCCAGAAATACAACTGAGAATTCCCATGACTCACATGTTGCTAGGAGAATTGGTCTTGCATGACATTTAGCTGATCTCAAAATCCCTGCAAATAATTACTGATCATCCAACTTAAAATCTGAGTGTTAGAAAAACAGAAGTCTGTTGAGCATGAAAACCATGTCATTGAATGAGTTAACTTACTTAAGCGAATACCTGCCACTCCAGGTGCAAAAAGACTGCTAACACTTGCATGTCTGCTTATTTCCTTTCATTATTTAAAAAAAGGGGAAAGGAAATAAAAATCTAATGACAAAAACTAATTCTGTCACCTCTTAAGTAATCCTTACAATTTATAACAAATCTTTCTTCATCACTATTCTTACTGAAGCTTTTCAAGGAACTCTACTATTCTTCATTTAAAAAGTGTTTCCATGCACTTAATTAGTACTATTTTAGCAACAGTCTACATGCAGCACTAGAGAAAGGAAAAATTATTAAAGTGGGCTTTGGCAGTATACATTTTAAGAATCATTTAAATTTCCATTGTGTACAAAAAAGGGAGAGGAAGGAAAAAGGAAGAAAAGCTCCACCCAAAAAAAAAGAGCCTACATGTAATTTTTTAAAGGCCTAGATCAGAATATGAGTAAATTTTATATACAATTTATGCAAATGGTTAGCAGAAACTAATTCTGTTGCAAGATATGAATTACTCAAGGAAGGCAGAATTCTGCCTTTGTTACTAAGTAAGAGGAGAAATAAGCTATTGCTTTCTGGTTTCTGGCACTTCTCTGCTCACATTTATCCTATAAACTATGAATTTAATTCCATTTTCTAAATTTCCTTATGTTTCTGAAGTTTTCTTATTTACAATCTCCTATACTACTCAACAGTACAGATTAGCTGGGATTTTTTAAATGGAAAAACAAGATACCAAAAATAAATTATGGAGAAATAAAAGGCCTTTATCTTCAAATGTTTAGTATTTCAGAAGAGGCTGCCAAATGAAACTTGATACAGTTAGAATTTCTTACTTCAAGAACTCATTCCAACAGACCCCTAAACAACTACTACTTAGATATAAGCAGGGTCAAAAGTCAATAAAGTACTTCACTAAAATGGTATAAGAAATAATATGTGTGTATTAGGTTGCTTACCATCTAGGGGAGGGGGTGGGTAGGGAAGGAGGAGAAAATCTGAAATACAAGGCTATGCAAGGGTCAATGTTGTCAAATTATCCAAGCAAATGTTTTGAAAATAAAAAGCTTTATTTAAAAAAAAAAAAAAGAAAGAAATTATATACGTGGACAATAGGGAAGGATTTGGGACTTTTTAATAACTTCAAAATCTTAATTGTTGTTATACATCAGAATGCTTTTTTTTGGGGGGGGGAAACAGTTTATTGTAAAGGTTTTGGTGTCAACAATGAAATTTCTTTTCCCTCTATCTATAATAAAGATCTGATTATGAACTTAATAAAAGCAAGTTAATGACAAGTTACACTCTGTCCCCTACTCACCCTTCTAAGAGGCAGATCATAACAGCAATCTTTTATATTTCTGTGGATGATGGGACACAAGGAGAACTATGTTTAATATGACCTCAGTATATAGTTTTCTCCCTATGCAAGTTATCACATAGCATCCCAAGTGAAAGAAAGAGTCATCTATGATAAATAGATATAAGTACACATGTATGCATATACATATATATCCTGCATAAGATGTATATACATAAAAACATAAATTATGCATACATACATATATACATATACACATATTATTCACAGCATTCTATGTCATCCTCATGACCAGGATGTGAAGTTGGAGGTTGTTTGGATGTAGATCTGCCCCAGTATAGGGCTTCCCTTTTAGAAGAGGTGGGAGGGATCCCCCTTATTTCTTTTGCCAGTTTTATAAGGAATATTGCATAAAGTATTCTTCCATGGACATACTTCCTTGTAGTCCAAGGGAATGGAGTTCATTTCTGGAAACAGCTTTGTACACAATAATTAAAAGCAATAACATAGATGAATTATGATTCTTATAAATCATAAATACAAAAAAAGTGAAAATTGAGAGTGAGGTCATGAATTATGATTCTTATAAATCATAAATACAAAAAAAGTGAAAATTGAGAGTGAGGTCATAGCAGGACATAAACAAGGACATCACTAATCCAGGATTGCTGAGAATGTTCAAATGTTAAAGTGGTTTTGCATTTAGACACATCGCTTCCAATTCCCACCAGAACTACAAGGATATGAAGTTTTATGTTCTTTTTTGAAACTGAATAGAGATTAAATTTTTAAAGAGATTAATTTTTATTAATAAATTATGAAAGTTATTTCTTACCTTTTCCCGGTTTGCATCTGTTTGAAAGTATGTCTTCCAGACATCTTCTAGGATTATGAATATTCGCAGGCCCCAATCATATAATTTTTCCCCATTGACCTTGAAACAAAAAAAGATTAATATAAAGGTAATATAAAATAACAAGTGATTTTCCCCATTTTTTGTTAAAAGTGTTTTAAAAATCATTATCTTCACATGTCTCATAGAGATTTGGGGCATACACATTAAAAAATAGTGTCAAGTATGCAAAAATTAGGATACTAAGAATGATACAAAGGATAAAAAAGATGACAAGAGGAGCCTGTGGCTAACTGCAAACATTTTTTTTTAATTAAAGCTTTTTATTTGTATAACATATGGATGGGTAGTTCCTCAGCATTGATCTTTATAAAGCCTTCCATTACAAATTTTACCCCCAGTCCCCTCCCCTCCCCTAGATGGCAGGAAGTCCACTACATGTTAATAATGTTGAAATACTTGACAAGTTGTACAAGAAAAATCCTATCTACAAGAAAAAAAAGAAAATCAGAGAAAGGAAAAACAATGTGAGCAAACATCAATAGAGAGCATGAAAATGTTATGTTGTGGTCCATATTTCATATCCCTCTCTCTGGGTATATATGGTTTTCTTCACTGAACAATTGGAACTGGTTTGAGACAATTCTTTGTTGCAGAGAGCCATGTCCATCTAACTGCAAACATTTTAAAACTTTATTTGCAATAAATAAATGGAAGATGCCAAAAATTTAGGCATTTCTACTCCATCCCTATCTTCTAATTCTACACGTCCCATAAAAAAAACTAAACAAAACAAAAAGTAGAAAATTACACCCAGAAAAACTTTTTTTTTTTTTTTGGTAGAGATGATCTTAGGAAAAAACTATTCAAACTTATTAGAACTACTTAATCTTTAAGGCCCAAAAAATCATTGAAGGTTTTTTTTAATCCAACTTTCCACATTATGCTGGAATATTCTCTATAACATACATAACATAATTATTTACACTCTTTAAATACTTCTAATGACAAAGAGCTCACTATTTCATAACCATCTAATTTTTTAACAATTCAATAGATTATTTAAAGTTCTTTCTTATATCAAGTTGAAATCTGTCTTCTAGCTTGTTCTGATTTGTCCTCATTCTGCTCTCTAATGAGACACAAAATTGCTTCCTCTTTCATCTGATAAGTCTTCAAATATTTGGAAATAAACATTGTGTTTCTAGTTGTCTTCTCCTTCCCTTCCCCCACTGCCATGACCCATCTTTCCCATCCCCGGATTGTTCTATGCCAGATTAAAAATACTTAGTTTCTTCATAGTTCCTCCAATTATTCCTAATGAGGCACAGTTTCCAGACTTAAAAAAGCATGCTTTAATAACTTTTTATCATCTCCAAGCATCTAATAAGCATTTGTTAAGTAGTGTTATATGCTAGGCCCTGGGATTTCAGGACAAAAATAAAATGATCCCTGCACTAAGAAGCTTGTAGTCTATTAGAGAGGAGAATAACATGTACAAATATAAAATGTTTACAAGATTACATAATTCTGGGTGATAGGCACTAATAGGAAAGAGACAGATATTCTTTACATTAAATGCTTGCCTAAATTCCAAAGAGAAGTCACATAACAGTAATTTAATCTGAAAATGTCATAATGATCCAAAAGTTATTATTAAAAAATATTTTAAAATATGCCCCAAATAACAATCATTTATTAATATTTTATGTCCTGAAAGATAAAACCATTTCTGTTAGCTTAATGAACAGGTAAAACAATTTAATATTCTCTCTCCATATGTGTGCCTAATCCTATCTCTGAAATGAAAATTAAATTATATATCTGGGGGGATTAGAAAAGGACAGCAAAAGAATATTATTTTTTGAACTTGAGAAAAATAAGTTTTGATTAGAAATGCTTATTACATCTAATACCTGTATTTTATAAATACATACAAAAAAAGACTATATTGGAAAGTAATTTGTATACTTCCTTCAAATTTGTGTTAAGGTATACTTAATATGCTAAATTTTTCCTAATGATTATAATTAGAAAAATATTGCCCGAAAAAAATTGTCACAAATAACTCAAATTGCCCATCCTTAAAGAATTTTAATATTTATTTTTTAGAACATTTTGCATATACAATTATTCTGTACTATGGAGTCAACTAATTTACCTAAGCATTCTAAAAAGTCAGTTAAATAAATAATCCACATGAATTTTGCACATTTACTTAAAAATATACTTTTATAAATCAAATAAGGAATTTTTAATAAATGTGCACCTAAGTAATTGTTTAAGAATCTGATTAGGATAAGAAAAAGGAAAGAGGAAAATCAAATTGTTAGTCTCAAGAATAAGGGAGAACTTTCCTCCAATGAAGAGGAAATTAGAGCAATAATTAGGAGTTACTTTGCCCAACTTTATGCCAGTAAGTTTGATAATCTAAATGAAATGGAGGAATATCTACAAAAATATAGATTGCCCAGGTTAACAGAAGAAGAAATAAATTATTTAAATAGCCCCATATTAGAAAAAGAAATAGAACAAGCTATTGATCAACTCCCTAAGAAAAAATCTCCAGGGCCAGATGGATTTACATGTGAATTCTACCAAACATTCAAAGAACAATTAATTCTAATACTATACAAACTATTTGAGAAAATAGGGACAGAAGGTATACTACCAAATTCCTTCTATGAGACCAAGGTGGTGCTGATAGCTAAACCTGGTAGGGTGAAAACAGAGAAAGAAAACTATAGACCAATTTCCCTAATGAATATTGATGCAAAAATTTTAAATAAGATGTTAGCAATGAGATTACAGAAAGTCATCCCCAGGATAATACACTATGACCAAGTAGGATTTATACCAGGAATGCAGGGCTGATTCAATATTAGGAAAACTATCAGCATAATCAATTATATTAATAACCAAACTAACAAAAACCATATGATTATCTCAATAGATGCAGAAAAAGCATTTGATAAAATCCAACACCCATTCCTATTAAAAACACTAGAGAGTATAGGAATAAATGGGCTTTTCCTTAAAATGATTAGTAGCATCTACTTAAAACCATCAGCAAGCATCATATGTAATGGAGACAAACTAGAATCATTCCCAGTAAGATCAGGAGTGAAACAAGGCTGCCCACTGTCACCATTACTATTTAATATTGTATTAGAAATGTTAGCTTTGGCAATAAGAGAAGAAAAAGAGATAAAAGGAATTAGAGTAGGTAATGAAAAAACCAAGTTATCACTCTTTGCACATGACATGATGGTATACTTAGAGAACCCTAGAGACTCAACTAAAAAACTACTAGAAACAATCCACAACTTCAGTAAAGTTGCAGGATTCAAAATAAATCCACATAAATCATCAGCATTTTTATATATTACCAACAAAATTCAGCATTAAGGGATACAAAAAGAAATTTCATTCCAAATAACAGATCATAGTATAAAATATTTGGGAATCCATCTGCCAAGGAAAAGTCAGAAACTATACGACCTAAACTACAAAACACTTTCCACACAAATAAAATCAGACCTAATCAATTGGAAAAATATTAAGTGCTCATGGGTAGGCAGAGCGAATATAATAAAAATGACAATACTACCCAAACTAATCTACTTATTTAGTGCCATACCAATCAAACTCCCAAGAAATTATTTTACAGATCTAGAAAAAATAGTACCAAAGTTCATTTGGAAGAACAAAAGGTCAAGGATTTCAAGGGGATTAATGAAAAAAAAGGCAGATGAAGGTGGCCTTGCTGTACCAGATATAAAACTATATTATAAAGCAGCGGTCATCAAAACCATTTGGTACTGGCTGAGAAATAGAGCAGTCGATCAGTGGCATAGAATAGGATATCAGGACAATCTAGGCAATAACTTTAGCAATTAAGTGTTTGATAAACCCAAAGACCCCAGCTTTTGAAATAAATACTCACTATTCCACAAAAACTGCTGGGAAAATTGGAAACTAGTGTGGAAGAAATTAGGGCTTGACCCACACTTAACACTACATACCAAGATAAGATCTAAATGGGTTCATGATCTAGACATAAAGAGTGATGTTGTAAGCAAATTAGAGGAACGTAGTATAGTTTACCTCTCAGACCTGTGGAGATGGAATAAATTTATGTCCAAAGAAGATCTGGAACTCTTAATTGAAGACCAGATAGATAATTTTGATTATATTAAGTAAAAAGTTTCTGTACAAATAAAACTAATGCAGACAAGATTAGGAGGGAAGAATCAAATTGGGAAATCATCTTTACATTTAAGGGTTCTGATAAAGGCCTCATTTCTAAAATATATAGAGAATTGTCTCATATATATAAGAATTCAAGCCACTCTTCAATAGATAAGTGGTCAAGGGATATGAACAGACAATTTTCAGATGATGAAATTAAAACCATCTCTAGTCATATGAAAGGTTGCTCCAAATCACTATTGATTAGAGAAATGCAAATTAAGACAACTCTAAGGTACCACTACACACCTGTCAGATTGGCTAAAATGACAGGAAAAGAGAATGATGAATGTTGGAAGGGATGTGGGAAAACTGGGACACTGACACATTGTTGGTGGAACTGTGAACGGATCCAACCATTCTGGAGAGCAATCTGCAACTATGCTCAAAAAGTTATCAAACTGTGCATACCCTTTGACCCAGCAGTGTTCCTACTGGGCCTATATCCCAAAGAGATTTTAAAGGAGGGAAAGGGACCCACATGTGCAAAAATGTTTGTGGCAGCCCTTTTTGTAGTGGCAAGAAACTGGAAACTGAAAGGATGCCCATTAATTGGAGAATGGCTGAATATTATTGTTCGGTAAGAAACAGCCAGCAGGATGATTTCAGAGAGGCCTGGAGAGACTTGCATGAACTGATGCTGAGTGAAATCAGCAGAACCAGGAGAACATTATACACAGCAACAAGACTATATGATGATCAATTCTGATGGACATGGTTCTCTTCAGCAATGACGTGATTCAAACCAGTTCCTATTGTTCAGCAATGAAGATAGTCATATACATCCAGAGAGAGGCCTGAGGGAACAGAGTGTGAACCACAACACAGCATTTTAACGCTTTCTGTGAATATTTCCATGCATTTTGTTTTCCTTCTTAGGCTGTTTTTTTTTTTCTCTCTTTCTAGATCTGATGTTTCTTGTGCAGTAAGATAACTGTATAGATATGTATACATATATTGGATTTGTTATATAATTTAACATATTTAGCATGTATTAGATTACCTGTCCTCTAAGGGTGGGGGGGTGGAAGGAAGGAGGGGAAAAGCTTGGAACAAAAAAAAAAAAGTTTTGCAAAGGTCAATGTAGAAAAATCACTCATAGGTTTTGTAAATAAAAACTTTTAATAAAAATAAAAAAGATAAGGTCAAAATGGGTTCATGATCTAGACATAAAAAATGATATTACAAATAAATTAGAAGAACATAGGATAGTTTACCTCTCAGATCTGTGGAACAGGAAGGAATTTGTGATCAAAGAAGTGGAGATCATTATTGATCACAGAATAGATCATTTTGATTATATTAAATTAAAACTAATGCAGATAAGATTGGAAGGGAAGCAATAAATTGGGAAAGCGTTTTTACATCCAAAGGTTCTGATAAAGACCTCATTTCTAAATATATAGAGAAATGATTCAAATTTATAAGAATTCAAGCCATTCTCCAACTGATAAATGGTCAAAAGATATGAACAATTTTCAGAAAAAGAAATTGAAACTATTTCTAGTTATATGAAAAGGTGCTCTAAATAACTATTGATCAGAGAAATGCAAATTAAGACAACTGAGATACAACTACACCTCTCTCAGATTGGCTAAGATGAAAGGAAAAGATAATGATGAATTCTGGATGGGATGTGGGAAAAGTGGGACTCTACTTTGTTGGTGGAACCATTCTGGAGAGCAATTTGGAACTGAAATTTGGAACTATGCTCAAAAAGTGATCAAACTGTGCATACCCTTTGACCCAGGAGTGTTTCTACTGGATTTATGTCCCAAAGATATCTTTAAGGAGGGAAAGGGACCCACATGTGCAAGAATGTTTGTGGCAGCCCTTTTTGTAGTGACTAGAAACTGGAAACTGAATGGATGCCGATCAGTTGGAGAATGACTGAATAAGTTATGGTATATAAATGCTCATGGAATATTATTGTTCTGTAAGATACGACCAGCAGGATGATTTTAGAGAGGCCTGAAGAGACTTACCTGAACTGATGCTAAAGTGTAATGAGCAGAACCAGGAGAATATTATACACAGCAACAACCAGATTATGTGATGATCAATTCTGATGAACATGGCTCTCTCTTCAACAATGAAATAAATGATTCAAACCAGTTCCAATTGTTCAGTGATGAAGAGAGCCATTTACACCCAGAGAGAGGCCTGTGGAATCTGAATGTGGACCACAATATAGCATTTTCACTCTTTTTGTTGTTATTTACTTGTACTTTATTTTGCTTTTTTTTTTCTTGTGTGGCAGGATAATCATATAAATATATACACATATATTGGATTTAACATATATTTCTACCATGTTTAACATATACTAGACTACTTGCCATCTAAGGGAAGGCATGGGGAAAGTAAGGGGGGAATTGGAATACAAGGTTTTGCAAGGGTAATATTGAAGAATTATCCACACGTTTTGAAAAATAAAAAGCTTTAATTTAAAAAAAAAAAAAAAGAATATACTACCTACCAACTAAGTTAGCTGAAGGAAACAATATTTATTCATGAAAGAATGGACTTGCTTTTTCTCTGTAATTAATACCTCTATTGTAATTTGATGTCAATGTCTCACTGTGGTGTGGAACAGTCCCTGAGTTTGTGAAGGCAGTGACAGAAGAACGCAAGCTCTGGCATGTCTTATTAAAGTATAAAGACTCTGAGTAAGAGCCCAGGAAGATTATGTATTTGTTGTCCAAGATCTAGCCCTACAGAAAATCTCAAAGAGACTCACCACCAGTTTGGTTTCAGGGTGATGGGATTTTTTGACAACAGCAATTCTTGAAGATTGTCTATGTGTACTAAATGATTGAGGTGTTACAATCTGCATTAGTGGATGAAGATACCCATTTTGGCAAAATTACAGATCCTAGAAATACAAGGATTTATTTATTAACAAGATGCTTCTGGTTTCCTGAAATTCTTAAAAAACAAACAAACAAACAAACAAAAAAAAAACACTATTTCTCAGCACTATTTTCCAAAGATTACATTTGTTAGCAACTTGCAACCATCAGAATAAATCAAAACTAATCTCCACTAACTTCATGGGCTAGCATCTTAAGCATTTATGCCATTACCCTCAGTATTTAGAATGCCTAACAAATGCCTCTGGTATTTAGAGGCTAACAAAACTGCTTTTTTTCTAAATAAATAAAAAAAAATCAGAAAACATAAAATCCTTAAAGGCAACAACAGGATTGTAGTCAGGAAAATCTAAGTTCAAATCCAGCCTCTAACACTTACTACCTGTGTGATCCTGGGCAAACTGCTTAACCTGTCTGCCACAATTTCCTCATTTATAAAATGAAGATAATAACAGCACATATCTCCCAAGATTATGGGGAAGATCAAATGAAATAATATTTCTAACGTTCTTTCCAAATCTTAAAGTGATATGTAAAAATATTATTAAGTTCACTAAATTTTTTAGTGTACAAATTAATAAAAATTAGTTTTCTGGAGTACATCTCATCAAAATAAACAAAACACTTATTATAACTGACCCTGAGGGAAGTATATGAAGATGTTTTAACTGGTTAGATGTCCTTCTTGAAACAAAGCATGCTTCTGTGCTGTGTATCTACATACACACACACACAAATACACACACCAGATATATAATATTTGTAGTAGGATCCATTCAAACTTGCACTATGAATGTATATTATAAAATTAGCTCTTATATGCATTAAACATAAAACAACTTGAAATTTTGTCTCCAATGGAGAAACTGAAGTGGAGGGGAAAAACCATTCTGCTATGGCAAGTGTTTACATATATGGCCTGTAAATATAACTACTGCTGTACCATCACTTACTTTGACATATGTTCATTTTAATTGAAATACATGTTTAAAAATCTTAAAACACTTTATCTTTAAATGATATGAAAGAGATGAATACTAGTACTACTATGTCAAATTACTACATTTTTATCAATGTGGGATAAATTTACACATATATGTTAAAATAGAGCAAATAATTTTATAAACAGTAGAAATAATAACAAACTTAAGAATTCAACATGTTATTGAAAGAACACAATTCATTTAGGTTATTCTAAAGTATGATGTAATATTTATTTAAATTGTTTGCTTTACTTACTGATTCAATTTTAATGCCAAAAGTAAAGACCCACAAATAAGAATGGATAGAAATAATACATAAAGCCAAAAAAACCTTACTTATTTCAACATGAGTAGATCATTTTAATCCCAAACTGCTAATTGTAAAATCAAAATATGACTATAATATATATGATAAAATAAACATTTGAAAGATAACAGAACTGGGCAGCTAGGTGGAGCAGTGGATAAGCACCAGCCCTGAAGTCAGGAGGACCTGAGTTCAAATTTGGTCTCAGACACTTAACAGTCCCTAGCTGTGTGACCCTGGGCAAGTCACTTAATCCCAATTGTCTCAGAAAAAAAAAAAAGAAAGATAATAGAACTGAAGGCTTCATGAAATAGAACAGCATGCACTTCATTCTAAAGAACTTTTGTAACTATATATTGAGCCATAAGTGGAAATTCCTGAACCTTGGATCAAATTCAGTCGCAGTATGTGGCAGGGGTGAGAATGGGGAAAGATCTAAGGCATAGGGAATAATATTGATGAGGTCCTGATTAACTAGGACAGAGAAAGACAGAAGTATTGATGGAATTGCTCCCTGAGGCAAGAAGGGGATCAGTTTAGCCTCATAATTCTACCCTCTGTGGAGACTGTGAGTAGCTTCACCTGGCTATGTGTCTGGTCAGAAATGTGAATTATATCAAATCTCTGATTCCCCTATAAATATGTCCATGACTCCCACCATCTTTGCTGAACCCTTTGGGTTACACCCATCATGGTCCTCTGCCTTGGGGGGGGGTGTCTTTCCCCTCCCCCATACCACACCATATCTCCCCTCTCCTACCCCACCATGCCTCTAGTTTTTCCCCTTATAACTAACTCTTTTAGGGCACTAAATTATTCTATAGATTGAGCCTGCCAGCTAAGAGCCTATTCCAACCTCATGGGGTGTTCCCTTTCTCCTGGTTACTTGTGAGTTCCATTAAGGAACTTGTCTTTTCTGCCATTAATTGTTAAAAATCCCTTTCTTTGCTAACTAAATGCTCTTCCAACTCTATTTCATACTTACCATTTCTGATATCCGTTGAAACTCTTCATTTCATCTTCTAAAAAAACCTACCTTTTGCCAAAGAAAAGTTTTCATATGAATGAACCTCAACATTTGGAGCCAGGAACTGCTCTCCTAACTCATACCAATATGTGGGTAAAGTAGATTAGAAACAAGTCACGTGGGCTGATGAAAGAAGCATTGGGAGGCCACAACCATAAGCCTGACAATGAACTTCCTGGGAAGAAAGGAGAAGGACCTGGAAGCCCACCAATGGCAGTAATAAGAATTTCGATGGGATTCTCCCTGTAAAGGGGGAAGGTGGTTACTGCACCATGAAATGATGGTGGCAGAGAGAGGGGTTGAGTGACAGCAGGGGTAAAAAAAAAGTACGGCACGTTCTCCTGGTCCTAGGCAAAAACACAGTAGCATCTTTAGCCTGAGGGAGAGTGACAAGTCCTGAAGAGAAAGCTTAGTCTTGGTGAATGCCAAGAGTAAGGTATGAAGAAGACTTCTAAGATGAAGGGGAAGATTCCATAGTGTGCAATGGAAAAGGGTGGCAGAGAAGGGCAGGGACTAGGGATGGCAAATTTATCTCAGGGAGGTGGGGGGATGCTTTATCCCTCACTGCTCCTGGTACAACTCTAGTCTAAGAGCTAGAGATCTCCACAACAGCCAGTGTGGCAGACAATGGCTCCCCTGCATGAGAAGGCCCACTTCACTAGAAGATCTGCGGCTCCCATAGATTCATTATCACTTCTATGGTGAAGGTTCTCAGATCTTACTCAGTCCTTTCCTTTTTGCTAACCTCTAGATATCCAACTCCAATTGCCCTTCTATCAGACTAGATGTCCAATAGATATCTCTCCAGTTAAATTGAGAACCTTTTGCCTCCTGTATTCCCACAGCTTAGCATAATGCCTGGCACAGCAAACATAAATGTTTGCTGATTGATCTTAAAACTTGTCCAACACTGAACTTGTGATCTGCCCCCCACACATTTCCCATCCTCACAGTCCCCAAGATCACAGCTTAGCTGTCAGTCTCAACCCTGCCCTCACTCTCACACCCTTATATCCCATCTGTCATCTCTGACAACCCAATTTCACCTCTACCGCATCTCCTGAATATGCCCCCCTTGCAGCTCCCACACCACAGTGGCAAGTCTCTCACGCTGGACTATTGCAATAGCCTGTCGCAATAGCTTACCTCAAGCCTCTCCCAACTCCAGTTCATTCTCCATTCAGCTACCAAAATGATTTTCCTAAAGAACAAGTCTGACCATGCTGTTCCATACTCTCTGAACTCCAGTGGTTCCCTATCACCTCCAGGATTAAATACAAAATCCTGCTTGGTGTTCAAGGTCCTTCACAACCTGACCTTTCCCACCAGGTACTCTTTGATCCAATAACAATGGCCTCCTTGAAGTTCATGAGCAAAATACTAAGGTGATTCAAGACTTCAGATTTTTAAGGTTATCATATCCCTCTGCAGAATGAGTCAATCAGACTGTAATTTATTAAGTAACTACAAAGTGCCAGGCATCATGCTATGAGCTAGTGATATATAATTAATAAAGTTCCTGCATTCTTCCTGCTCACAATCTAATAGGGGAGATAACATGCAAACAAGTACCAAATAAGCTATACAAAGGTTACATAGAAAATACAAGTTTTGATACTATGCCTTCTTAACTCACCCTCACTTGCCTCTCTCCTCAGTTTAGAGGGCAGAGCATTAAATTTCTCTCAAACCCTTCCTTTACTCACAACTAGCAGTAACTTTCTTTTCCATCAGCATACCTCTACAAAGCTCCTTCCTTTGGTGTATGGTCTTCTTCCATTAGATTTGATTATAAGTTCTTCAGGGCAGGGACGGTTTCTTTTTTCTTAGTTATATCCCCAACTTTTAGCACAGTGTAAGGCACATAGAAGTAGGTGTTTTAATGTTTAAATTATTTGAATTTAGACTCGTTGGCTCTCAAAATTCTCTCCTTCCTTATCTCTGCCTCCCCATTTCCTGAGTTTCCTTAAGCCCCAGCTAAAATCCCATCTATTACAGAAAGCCTTTCCCAATCCCTCTCAACTCTGGTGTTTTTCCTCTTTTATTTCCTTTTTATACTGTGAATAGCTTATAGTACATGTTTGTTTGCTTGTGGTCTCCCCCATAAGACTGTGAACCTTTCCTGACCCCTCTCAATTCTAGCTCCTCTGTTGATTATCTCTGATTTTCCTGTATATATAGTTTGTTCATTCATATTTATTTGCATGCTGTCTCCCTTCCTTAGATTTTGAACTTCTTTAAGGTAGGAATTGTCTTGTTTTTCTTTGTATCCCCAGGGCTTAGCATAGTACCTGGCACACAGTAGATAGTAGACATATGTTTCCTGACCAATTGACACCCAGCAGAGGGAAATGATATTCATAAAACCCTGAGGGTGGTAAGTCAGGTCCAGATGTTTTGAGGAGGGTGGGGAAGAGCCCCTTTCATTACAATGTTTGAAACAAGACTCCAGCTGTTCTATGCTAGTTCTAGCTTTGCTCAAAGCTCAATAATTGTGATAACAAGACTCACATTTAAGTTGCTTTCACATATCATAGTGATGTGAATTCTGAAATTCTTCTCTTGACAGGAAATGCTAAAATGCTCATCCTGGAAACTTAGTTTTCCAGATTGTATTATTAACCATAGTTAAGGCCCATGAGGTGCCTAGACTAATCAAGGGATTAGCATCTTTAAGATACCTGTAATAGGAACAATTTTGTTTTGCTCTGATGGGAACCAAGTTTTTCCAGAATATTTTTAACACAGCCTCCATATCTCAATACAAATACTTTATCTCCCCAATTCTTCCCTGGTACTTCCCCTGAGAAAATCCATAGTTATCTTTCCCCCTATAAAAGATGTGCTTATCATGAAGATTTGTGCTAAGTCCTTTTCAGGACTAAGCCCATTATACAATGAGCTCTTTCTCTTCTCATAGTGTTTTCCATGTAATAGCGTCCTTCTCCTTTATAGCATCTTTCTCCTTTTATAGCTAACTCTTTTAGGGTGCTATATCCCTTTTGGGATAGCCCACCATATAGCACATGGGGATCTCTCTTCTCACTTCCTTCCTACCTTTGTCTCATGGTTCCCTTCTCCCTGTTACAGCTAACTCTGGCTAGGCTGCTAAATTCCTATGGATTTAACCAACCAGTTAATGACGTTTTCCCCCCTCATGGTATAGTTTTTTAATGGTGTTTTCCAAATACCCTTCCTAGCTAACTATAATATTCTTTCCATTGCTCTCCCAAATCTATTTCATATTTACCACTCCTATTGTCTATTTTGCTTCTTCATTTTGTCTGTAACCTCTTCATGTAGGATATATAGAATATAAGGATAAAAGACTCACAAACATGAAGATCCACACAAAACTATGTTAACAACAGAGCCCAACTTCAATTTACTTCAATTCTCAATAAAATATTACATGCAAATGTTGAGGACCATGTCTAAGTGCAAAACCCAGAAAGCCTGTAAAGAGTTAAAAGGGGCTGTACCATTAAAGGGAGAGTTGATTAACGGAAAGCCCCCACAACTGTGATTCATAACACACTTAAAGGAATTGCAAATCAGCCTTTGTGGATTGGGAATGAAATAAATCAAAGGAAAGAGGAGAGAGCTGAGAGAATATAACTGCCTCTCAGTCTCCTTGCATCATTATCATCTTCTCACATGAAGGGATCTGTTCTGCTAGACAGAATTAGATCCCCAATAGCCACTAGCAGATGGCTCCCATAACATGCAAAGGAAAGCATTCATGATACAATGATAGATACAAAATATATCCTGATCTCAGGGAGTTTATAATCAATTATAAGGAAAATAAATCAAGATCTAGCTAATATTGAGGAAAGGCTAAAACAATCATGGTATATGAATATAATGGGCTATTATTGCATTAAAAAATTATGAAAAGGGGCAGCTAGGTGGCGCAGTGGTTAGAGCACCAGCCCTGAAGTCAGGAGGACCTGAGTTCAAATCTGATCTCAGATACTTCCTAGCTGTGTGACCCTGGGCAAGTCACTTAACCCCAATTGCCTCAGCAAAAAGCAAAAAAAAAAAAAAAAAATGAAAAGGCCAGATTTAGAGAAACCAGAGCCAAGTGACTGGAAGCAGAATAATTTTACATGGGGCAGCTAGGTGGCGCAGTGGATAGAGCACCAGTCCTGAATTCAAACATTTGCCTGACCTCAGACATTTAACAGTTCCTAGCTGTGTGACCTTGGGCAAGTCACTTAACCCCAATTGCTTCAGCAAACAAGAAAAAAAAAAAAGAATTTTACATAATCTACAATACTGTAGAGGAAAACAACCGTTAAAGAACTATGTGCATAAGAATTATGATTAATGCAATGTCCAAATGATGTGGTGCAAGATTTTTAATCAGTCCATTCTGCCTCTATTGTCAGAAATTATATAGAACTTTAAATTGAATCCATTCTATTCTTACTGTAACAGAAAAAGGGAGGTCAGTTCCAGAAACTATCATGTTAACATATCTAAAAGCATACTTAACTCCTGTGGTTTCATTCTGCAGTAGCTCACTGCATAGATAGAATGTGTTCAAGTTTGTTTTCGACTAGGACCCATTTTAACTCTCTCTGACTCTCTAAACCCCACTCTTCTCTCCCACTCTTCCCTATGAACCTTTAAAAAGTCCACTTCACTACAAAAATCATTTTTATTTTGCTCATGAGTCTTTTCATGTCAATAAAGGGCTTTTGTGACTATAATAAATGCCTGTTGAGAATTTTTTACATTTCTAACCACTCCCTCACAACCTGGTACCTGTTACTTCTTCACGAACACAGCTCTAGAAAGCTGATAATGAATCCTGCTTCCTATCTGAGGGGAAAAGAACAACTAGAGGTGAAGAATTAAACATACATTTTTAAATGCAACTATATTTCTCAAAAAAGATGACTTATTTTGATTAGGGTTGTGAAGGGAAGGTAAAGGAAAGGAGTGATATTGATACCTTGCTCTCCAAAAGGCAGAAGAAAAGAAAGAAAACATCATCAATGAAGCATAAAAATACAGAAAAGGAAGAGAAAGGAAATTCAATAAGGGATAGAGATGAGCAGGGTAGTGTTGAAACTATGGTATTAAATTTAAGATATACTTAAAATGTATTATTAGAAATTCAGTGTCCTATATAATCCTCTTTTCCCATTCTTTTGTTTAAGGAAATGTCTAAATTTGCTGAGTTCCCTAAGGAGTCTAAAAAATTCAAGGCTCCCTAACGGCAACTATACTATGCTCAATGATGACTATCACTAATGAAGAATATATGAAGGTCTAAGGTAGCTCAGGGAATACTAAAAAGGTTTGTGTTCCCTTTTTGGTAGAAATGAAACAATGCTATAAAATAATATACACAATTCATGTAAGCATGTTAAATTATTTCAAATCTTGTGGCATGCTTCTCTATATACTTGTACTATAGTGCTCACTCAAAAACTATTTATGAAGCACTTATGTGTAAGATGCTAAAGATATAAAAATGACAAATGCAGCTTCCCGTCTCAAAATCTTTTCCAAATATCTTCAGAGATAAAACATGTACACAAATAATTATAACAAAAAAGAATGAGAAAATGAATAAATGAGGTAAGAGAAGAATGAGAGACTGAAGACTACTAATAAACACATTAAAAAGACTACCTCACACCAGCTGTCTCTATTTTCTCAACTTATGACTTCAAGTCTTGCCACAACTCCCAGCCCCATCACTCCAGTGGCTTTTTTTTTTTTTTAAATTAAAGCTTTTTATTTGCAAAACATGTGTATGGGTAATTCTTCAACACTGACCTCTACAAAGCTTTCTGTTACAAATTTTTACCCCTAGTCCCCACCCCTCCCCTAGATGGCAGGAAATCCACTACATATTCATTGTGTTAAAATACTTGTACATATTTCCATACTTACTGTTGTACAAGAAAAATCTTATCTACAAGAAAAAAGAATCAGAGAAAGAAAACACAATGCAAGTAAACATCAATAGAGAGCATGAAAATGTTATGCTGTGATTCACATTTCATATCCTTCTCTCTGGGTGTATATGACCTTCTTCACTGAACAAATGAAACTGGGTTGAAACATTTCATTGTTGAAGAGAGCCATGTCCATCAGAACTGATCATCATATAGTATTGTTGTTGCCATGTATAATGATCTGGTTCTGCTCATTTCACTCAGCATCAGTTCATGCAAGTCTCTCCAGGCCTCTCTGAAATCATCCTGCTGATCGTTTCTTATAGAACAATAATATTCCATAACATGCATATACCATAATTTATTCAGCCATTCTCCAATTGACGGGCATCCTTTCAGTTTCCAGTTTCTAGCCACTACAAAAAGGGCTGCCACAAACATTCTTGTACATGTGGGTCCCTTTCCCTCCTCTAAGATCTCTTTGGGATATAGGCCTAATAGAAACACTGCTTGGTCAAAGGGTATGAACAGGTTGATAACTTTTTGAGCATAGTTCCAAATTGCTCTCCAGAATGGTTGGATCCATTCACAGTTCCACCAACAATGTATCTATCAGTGTCCCAGTTTTCCCACATCCCCTCCAACATTCATCGTTATCTATCTTTTCCTGTCATTTTTGCCAATCTGACAGGTGTGTAGTGGTACCTCAGAGTTGTCTTAATTTGCATTTCTCTGATCAATATTGATTTGGAGCACCTTTTCATATGACTGGAAATGGTTTTAATTTCATCATCTGAAAATTGTCTGTTCATATCCTTTGACCATTTATCGATTGAAGAATGGCTTGAATTCTTATAAAAATGAGACAATTCTCTATATATTTTAGAAATGAGGGTTTTATCAGAAGGATGATTTCCCAATTTATTGCTTCCCTCCTAATCTTGTCTGCATTAGTTTTGTTTGTATAAAAACTTTTTAACTTAATATAGTCAAAATTATCTATCTGGTGTTCAATTAAGAGTTCCAGTTCTTCTTTGAATATAAATCTATTCCATCTCCACAGGTCTGAGAGGTAAACTATATTACATTTCTCTAATTTACTTACAGTATCACTCTTTATATCCAGATCATGAACCCATTTAGATCTTATCTTGGTATGTGGTGTTAGGTGTGGGTCAAGCCCTAATTTCTTCCACACTAGTTTCCAATTTTCACAGCACTTTTTGTCGAATAGTGAGTACTTATCCCAAAAGCTGGGATCTTTACTCCAGTGGCTCTTTCTCAGATCTTACCCTCTTTGGCAACAGTGAATCCTCTTGCCAGCTCCCTCCTTTTATATATACTTTCCCCCCTTTGGCTTCCATGGACCTGGTCCTTTCCTGGTCCTCTTATCTCTCTTGCTGCTCCATACTTTGTCTCTACTTGAGGAAATTTTTCCTTTCCTTCAAGGTCCAGCTAAGGTGCTACCTCCTCTAATTCCTCAATCCCACTTTCTGCCAGAGATAAATTCTCTATCTCAGTTTCTTTGTACTTCAATTTCTTTGCACTTCATCTATTCTAATTATTTCTGTGTGTCTTACTTTTTCACCAATCCAGTAGTCTGTGAATTCCTTATAGTCAGGGACTATATTACATATTATCTTTTTATCCTTGGCACAGAGAGGCATCCATAAAATGCATGCTGCAGAATGCCAGAGTAGTTGTACTAATAGAACTTACTAAATTTCTTTTAAAATTCTGAATAGTTCTCCAAAATGCCTATATGGAATAACACATAGCCATTCTTTTTCTCTGAAATAACTTCAAAGCTTATCCATGAAATAAAAATTCATTTTCCATGTAATTCTGAAGGTTGCATTATGGTTGTATGCAATGAAAAATTAACAGAAATTTATTTACTATTGTGCTAGAAAAAATGATGAGCAGGATACTTTCAGAAAAACATGGAAAGACTTACATATAGTGATGCTAAGTTAAGTGAGCACAACCAGAAGAATATTGTCCATAGTAACAACTGTTATCAACTATGATAGACTTTGTTCTTCTTAGCAATACAATGATCCAAGACAATTCCAAAAGACCCATGATAAAAAATGCTATCCACATCCAGAGCAAGAACTATGGAATCTGAATGCAGATCTCAGCATATGTATATTTTCACTTTTTTCCCTTTCTTGTGATTTTTCCTCTTGTTGAGATTCTTCTTTCATAACATAATTAAAGACAAACTATGTTTAACATGGTTGTACCTGTATAACATATATTAGATTGCTTACTGTCTTGGGGAAGAGCAAAGGAAAGGAAGGAGGGAGAAAAATTTGGAATTCAAATTCTTATAAAATTAATGTTGAAAATTATGACAACTTAGGTACCACTTCATACCTATCACATTGGGTAAGATAACAGGAAAAGATAATGATAAATGTTGGAGGGGATATGGGAAAACTGGGACACTAATATATTCTTGATGAAGTTACAAACTGATCCAATCATTCTGGAGAGCAATTTGGAACTATGACCAAAGGTCTATCAACTTCTGCATACCCTTTGAGCCAATAGTTCCTCTACTAGGTTTGTATCCCAAAGAGATCATAAAAAAAGGGAAAGGGACTCACATGTACAAAAATGTTTCTGGCAGCCCTTTTTGTAGTGGCAAGGAACAAAAATTGGGTGGATGCTCATCACCTGGGGAATGGCTGAATAAGTTATGGTATATAAATGTTATGAAATATTATTGTTCTGTAAGAACTATCGGCAGGATAATTTCAGAGAGGCCTGGAGAGACATATATGGACTGATGCTAAGTGAAGTGAATATAACCAAGAGAACATTGTACACGGCAACAAGAAGATTATGTGATGATCAAATGTGACAGACTTGGCTCTTTTCAACAATGGACAATTCCAATATACGTGTTTTGGAGTTATCTACATCCAGAGAAAAGACTATGGGGACTGAATGTGGATAACATAGTATTTTCACCTTTTTTTGTTGTTATTGTTTATTTTTCTTTTTCATTTTTCCCCCCTTTTGATCTGATTTTTCTTGTGCAGCATGATAAATGTGGAAATATATTTAGAAGAATTGCACATAAAATGAGTGTAGCAGCTCTTTTTTGTGGTAGCAAAGAATTGGAAAAGGAGTGGATGCTCAAAAATTGAAGAATGGCTGAACAAGCTGTGGTATATGAAGGTAATGGAATATTAATTGCTGTCTAGGGGAAGGAAGAAATAAAAAGAAAGGGAGAAAACTTTGGAACACAAGATTTTGCAGGGGTGAATGTTGAAAACTATCTTTGCATATATCTTGAAAAATAAAAAAGCTAGTATTTTTAAATAATAATAAACTAAATAAAATTAAAACAAAATTATCTTTCCATGTAATTGGAAAAAATAAAATATTATTAAGTGGGGGGAGGAGAGAAATTTATATTTTCCCATATTATTGATTATTAATAATCATTTTCCTCAAATAGGAAAAAAAAAGAAATTTACTTTGAAGTTTGGAGGCATCTGTAATTTATAAAGCTATACTCTAAAACTCTGACATTCACAAATTGTCCATGAGCCCAAATAGCCTGAATGAAGTCTAGCTTACTTGATTTAATTGTGTCCTAAATATTAAGAGATTGGGGGAAAAGGGGAGAAGCAGCAGAGGATGTAGAGGGGTGGGTGGGTGTGCCAACAGTTCCTTTAAAAATATTACTCTGCCAATTTGTAAGAAAGCTTTGCAAGGGTCAGTGATGAAAAATTACCTGTGCATGTTTTGCAAATAAAAAGCTTTAATAAAAAAAAATAAAAAGAACACAAGATCCCAAAGGGGGGGAAAAAAAAATATATATATATATATGCACACATATATATACATATTACTCTGCCAATCCCTCTGACATATACTTTAAGCTACAAGAGATAAATAAGCCTTTGGCAGGGCCCTAACTACAAAGGTCAGTTCTGAGATGGGACAAGGTTTGACCTACACGTTGAATATAGATCCCAAACTATTTTTTTTTTTTGATAAAGCTTTTTTATTTGCAAAACATATGCATGGATAATTTTTCAGCATTGACCCTTGCAAAGCTTTCTGTTACAAATTTTTCCCTCTTACCCCCCATCCCCTCCCCTAGATGGCAGGAAGTCTAATACATGTTAATTATGTTAAAATATTTGACAGATCAAATATGTATATACATATTTATATAGTTATCTTGATGTACAGGAAAGGAAAAAAAAAAAAACCTGAGGAGGAAAACATAATGCAAGCAAACATCAATAGAGAATGTGAAAATGCTATGTTATGGTCCAGACTCAGATTCCACAGGCCTTTCCCTGGGTGTACATGGCTTTGTTCATCACGGAACAATTGGAACTGTTTGAAACATCTTGTTATTGGAGAGAACCATGTCCATCAGAATAGATCATTGTAGTCTTATTGTTGCCGTGTACAATGATCTTCTGGTTCTGCTCATTTCACTCAACATCAGTTCATGCAAGTCTCTCCAGACCTCTCTGAAATCATCCTGTTGGTCGTTTCTTACAGAACAATAATATTCCTGACATTCATATACCATAATTTATTTAGCCATTCTCTAATTGATGGGCATCCATTCAGTTTCCAGTTTCTGGCCACTACAAAAAGGGCTGCCACAAACATTTTTGCACATGTGGGATTCTTTCCTTCCTTTAAGATCTCTTTGGGATATAAGCCCAATAGAAACACTGCTGGGTCAAAAGGTATGCAGTTTGATAACTTCCAAAACTAAATTTTAGGGCAAAAAATTCAGGTTTATTTAATGCAAAAGATCTAGGTAAATTTATATTTAATTCATTCAGCATTTATTACACACATATTATTATATGCAAAGCAAGGTGTTAAGTACTGAGGATACAAAGACAAGAAAATAAATAGTTCTTTTGTCTTTGTGCAGCTAACATTCAACTAGGAATAGATATGCCAGGTTAACAGGTAAATAAACAAAATAATTTGCAGAGGGAGAGGAGAACAATTAATTACTGGGGCTGGGAAAGGCTTCCTTCAGGAAAGGATATCTGAGGCAACAAGGGAAACTAAGGATTTGAAGCTTTGTCAAGATATATAATATCTGGGAGAACTGTAATTTCTTTGTTTTTGGATATAGCTTATCACAACCTTATCAAAAACAACTCAGACTGAAACCCCCAAAGAGATGGAAGATGGAAGTAAGGAGATGAGGGGGGAATTCTTCCAAAACAGTTGAATGTTATATCAGTTTAGAAATGCAATGAGGAACCTTCAGTAAAAACAACTTTAATACTTAAATTTTGTTTCTGTTAATATAAATGGACTGGGGAAGAAAAACCTACTTCTAAGAATTAGAGATTCCTAGAGTCCCCCGAGTTATTTGCTTTAAAATCTGAATCATGGAGTAAGTTTACAAATATAGCTGTCAGAGAAGATTTCCCTGAAAAGTTCAAGAATGAAGACACATTTTTTGTTAACTAGTATTTTACGGAAGTTTCTTTAAATACCTCCTTTCTTTTCTAAAGAGAGTTCACTGAATAACTTTTTCTGATGATTCAGAGCTATAATGATATACCTCAGTGAGTGAGATGTAACATATTGATTACATTATTGCTCCTAAAGCATGTACAACTTATTGACTGTCTCTTCCACTAAATGACTTCATGCTTTCAGTTATTAGGTTTTTGTTTGTTTGTTTTTTGGTGAGGCAACTGAGGTCAAGTGGCTTGCCCAGAGTCACACAGCAAGTAAGTGTTAAATGTCTGAGGCTAGATTTGAACTGAGGTCATCCTGATTCTAGGGCATCCTGCAACTACCTACCTGTCCCTTATCAGTTAATTCTTAAAGGGCCCTCCTAGTCTTTTTGCTGGTTATAAACCAATTTACATAAATGAACTTTTAAAATCTGCAAATTTAATTTTATCTACAATTCTAACCCTTTTTTTATTTTAAGGGAATGCTTCCATACCTTCCTGACCTACAAAATGAAGGATACGGAGTTAATGAAGATATTTTACACAAAGGAATTTTTTCCACTTGCTTCACAGTTCAAAGTTATGGTTCAGGTGATTGAAGTTACTAGAAGTCAATCAAAGGAAGCATTCTGGCACCAAAGAAAGATCCAGGCCTTTGGAAACAAAGGAATCTAGGTTCAAACCTAGCATCTGACATTTAGTCCTCTCAATGACCTTAGATAAAGCATTTTACTTCTGTGGACCTCATTTTCCTCACTTGTAAAATGAGAGGCCTGAACTAAATGATCTCTGAAGTCTCTTCCCGTTCTAAATCTATGGTCTAAGACAATTTTTTTTTTAATTGGGAGGAAGGGAGAGATAGAGACATCACTTCATAATAATGAAAGAGACTCCAAGGAATGAGTGCCTATGGGCAGACATCACAGGTTATTGGAAGATTCTTGATATGGGGGATTGAGGCAATAGGACACAGAAGAATGCATTTGCAGTAGTTGGAAGAAGCCATATTTCAAGTAATTTTTCTTGCAAACTAAGTGTTGAACTCAACTGTTTCTGAATGGGATCCGAGTGGTGCCTGAAGGTGAAATTCCAATTCCTAGGCTCCACACCTCTCGAGTCCAGGCTCACTGCAAATGTTACATCATGTAAAAGCACAGTATTTGTTGTTGTTGTTGTTATGTTGTGTTTGACTCTTCAGGAACTGATTTTTTTTTTTTAACTTGACATAGATATTGGAGTAGTTTGCCATTTCCTTCTCTAGCTCATTTTATAGATGAGGAAACTGAGGTAAACAGTGTTAAGTGACTTGCCACCCAGGGTCACACAAAAAGATGAGTCTTCCCGACTCCAGCCTGGCATTCTGTCAATTGTACGAAAAATTGTTCTTAAGTATAAACACCTAACATTAAAGAAGTAAAAACCAATGAGTCTTCTCTACCTAGATACCACACTGTCTTCCAACTCAACATATCTGAAACTAAGTTTTCTAAAATAATTATTATCTTTCATTATCCTATCAATAAAACTAGCATTTTTCAAGTACTCCATACTGGTAACTTTTGAATTATCTATTCAATATCTCCTGGAATGATTTCTTCTTCTATATACATTTCCATTTGCCAATCTCTTAGGACCATCTCTTATCAAGTCTTAGCTACGTTGCCTTTATAAGTCTTTGGTTTCTTTCATTTCATTAATTTATTTACTTCCAATCTTTCTAAAATAATGTTTTTATTATGACACTCCTCTGTTTCACAGCCTAGAAAAGCTCCCATTGACTTATGAGAGTAAGTCCAAAGGCACCCAAGGTCTTTTTCACTCTGATTCTACATCCGGATCACTCAAAATGCTTTTTAACTAATCCAAAATATGGATCTACAGTTCCAGTCAATTTAGTCTCTTTACTAGTTCCCCCTTGCCCATTCATGTGCCTCCTTCCCATCTTTTTTACCTTATTTGGTCTTCAGCTTTTTTCATCTCATCATTTTACTCTCTGCCCATATTCTTTTTATTCTAAATTTCTACAGGATTTGTATAGTTTCTACAGCAAACTCTCCTACATTGCTAATAGAGAATCTATACATTTGAAAGCCAAGAAGGGACTTTAAAGATCACCTTTAAAGATGTCTTTAGTAGCCAAAAAAGCTAAAGCCCTAAGAGGTTAAATGATTTCCACAAAGGCATAAAGTCACTGGCAAAGAGGGGACTGGAATCTAGATTTCAGGGTGAGCTCCCCTAAAATCTGTTTGAAATAAGAAAAAGGCAGAAACCCGTCTGTATTTTGTTTCTTTAAGTAGACGCCTCATCCATGGCAGAGGCCTTGGCTTTTTTTTTTCCTAGTCCTCACCACATTATTAAATACCTACTATGTCCTGTATCCAAAGACAAAATTAAAAGTCTCTGTTCTCAAGGGCAAAGGTAAGAGAAGTACTAAGATGGGGAATGAAAGGGGGAAAGAACAGAGATCAGATAAGAATTCTAGAAATATTTAACGATAGAGTGAGCACGAAGAACTGGAGGAGAAGGATCAAGAAAGGCTTCACCGAACAGATGATACCCAGCCTCAACCTTGAAAGAAGGGAGATTCAGAAAGGCAGAGATGACCAGAGAATGCACTAAGCATGGGGGATAAAATGGGTGAATGCACTGAGGCAAGAGATGTCAGCATGCTGAGGACAGGAAAGAGTAAATATAGTTCAGTTTGAATGAAACATCAAGCACAGAAAGAGAAATAATGTGAAATAAAACAGAAGAGGTCAATTAATTTTATCTAGAAACTGACGGTCTCTTCCAGGGAGAAATTTCCACAAGCAATGCAATTTTGGTACCTTCTCTGCTCCAAGTCTCAGGATATTGCCTGGGGGCACTGAGTCTGAGAGAGCTGCCTCAGGGTCACAAAGTCAATCAGTCAGAGTTGGCCTTGAATCAAGGTGTTCCCAACTTCCACGGGTAGCTTTTTACCCATACTGCCTGTCAACCTGCAAATAAGGTGCTTCATATTTGCTGAATTAGAATACAGCAAATACTCAATAAGTACATGCTGAAAAAAGCCAACATGGTTAGTTGCACACATCTATGATGGGTTTGAATTCCACTTCATGTAATGACCATGAGATACTGAGTCAGAAACAATCACTCAGAATATATTTCTCCTCTGTAAAAATGATAACAACATAGCTTACTCTACCTACCCAAGAACCTTACCTCTTACTTTATTATGAAAATTAAAACCACTCAACATGAGCTCCCTCTTTTTCTCTTTCCCTTCATCTCAAAAAACCTTGACATAATCCTTCATTCTCTCTTACTTTCCCCCAGTGTCTGATAAGTGACCCTTCTTAAAGAAACCAACTCTATTAAATGTGCTGCCAATTCCATCCCCTCCAATTTTTCTAGCAGATCACAACCTTAATTATACCCCCTTTTCTTTCTTTAATCTTCAGCTTTCTCCCTATTTACCATCTACTAATGTTTCTTTTCCTACAGCTTTCAAATATGACTGAGTCTCACAATCCCTTCAAGCTACTAGTTCCATCTTTCTTTACTTTCTTAGACAAATTTCCAGAAAAAGCTATCTAGTGTCATACCTTACTTTCATTTCTTCTCCTACACTGACATTTCAACCCTGTGCAAAATGGCTTCGAACTTCATCACGTAAATGAAACTTCTTTCTCCAGAAAAAAATCAATAATTCCTTAACTCTTAAATCTGATGATCTTTTTTTCCCCCATAGGGTTTCATTCTTCTCAACTTCTTTGTGACAGCTGACAATAATGATTGCCCATTTCTCCTAGGGACTCTATCCTCTTTGGGTTTTCATGGCCCTACTCTATTTGTCTCCTTATCAATCTCCTCTGCTAGTTCATCATCGAAGTCACAACCCATAGTTGTGAATGTTCCAAAGGCTCTTCTGTCCTGGGTCCTTTACTTTATCACCCTTCTTTTGCTATACTCTCTCACTCTATGGTGTCCTCATTAGCTGTCATTAGGTTAAATTAACACCTCTTTTGAGCACTTATGAATACACAGAGCTTCAGTCTCACATTACCAGTGGCTTACTGGACATTTCAAATTGAATGTCACACAAATAGGACCAGGTATAAGGGACACAAAAATTTACCTGGTTCTTTGAGGTCTTTTAAAATTCTAGTTCTTCTGACGTTAAGTGCCTACTACCTGACAGGAAGCTATCTCAAACTTAATGTGTCCCAAACAGAACTCATTATCTTTAACCTTAAATCTACTCTTTTCCCAAACTTTCCTATTTCTGTCAAAGGTAACACTATTCTTCCGGTCTACCAAATTTGTAACCTTGATATTATCCCTAACTTTTAATTCTTTCATCTCACATATCTACTAAGTGGCCAAATCTTGCTGTTTCTATCTCTCTCTCTCAACTTTCACCCCTTCTCTACTCACACACCTACCATCTTAGTTCAAGCCCTTACCACCTCTGACCTCATTTATTGTAACAGCCTCCTAAATGATCTCCTTGTCTAAAACTGCTCCATTTCATTCTATTCTCCATCTTGTTACCAAAGTGATTCCTTAAGAGGAAATATGGCCATGTTGCTCCTCCAGTCAATAAATCCCAATGGCTTTTCATTGCCTCTACAATGAAATATAAATCCTTGTTCAGATGTTAAAGCCCTTCATGACCTTGCCCTATCTATCTTTCATACTCATTACATCACTCCTCACTTCACATTTTTACAATCTTTGATCCAGATAAACTAGCATTCCCTCCATCTTTCACACAGAACAACCCACCTCTTGTTTTTGTGCTTTTGCACTAGCTAACCTATTCATCGAATAGGTGAATTTCATCTCAAAAAATCCCCTCTCTTCAAGCTGAAGCCCAAGCACCACCTGCTATGTAAAATCCTTAATGATTCCCTCAACTACTAGATACCTCACGTCTTCCTCAAAAAATCATGCCCTTCAGCTCTTTTTGTAGTGGCTAGAAACTGGAAACTGAATGGAAGCCCATCAATTGGAGAGTGGCTGAATAAATTATGGTATATGAATGTTATGGAATATTATTGTTCTGTAAGAAACGACCAGCAGGATGATTTCAGAGAGGCCTGGAGAGACTTGCATGAATTGATGCTGAGTGAAGTGAGCAGAACCAGGAGATCATTATTCATGGCAACAACAATACTATATGATGATCAATTCTGATGGACATGGCTCTCTTCAACAATGAAATGTTTCAAACCACTTCCAATTGTTCACTGAAGAAAACCATATACACCCAGAGAGAGGGATGTGAAATGTGGACCACAACATAACATTTTCATGTTCTCTATTGATGTTTGCTTGCATTGTATTTCCTTTATCTGATTATTCTTTCTTGTAGGTACGATCTTTCCTGCACAAAAATGATGTGTGGAAATATGTATACATATATTCAATTTGTCAAATATTTTAACATAATTAACATGTAGTGGATATCCTGCCATCTAGGGGAGGGGTGGGAAGTGGGGGGGGAATTTGTAACAGAAAGCTTTGTAAGGGTTAATGTTGAAGAATTACCCATACATGTTTTGCAAATAAAAAGTATTAATAAAAAAAAAAAATCATGCCCTTCACGGTTTCTATCTTCTAGATGTGGGCCTTCATGATTTTTCCCAGCTACTAGTTCCTTCCCCTCCCAAATCATCTGACATTTATGTAACTTTTGCTAAAGTTACATACACACACACACACACACACATACACACACACACACACGACTTTTCAAGCTCAATGTGAAAAATGCTGAAGATGATGAGATAAAATATTATAACTGTTTAAAAAAAATTATATGAAGAAAACACAAGACTATTTTGGCTTGGTAAGTGTTAACTGACCTGTGCAAATTCAAAAGCCTCTTGTGGATAATAGACAGATGCAGTTATGCTCATGAAACCAAATGGATATAGAAGCTTCTTTAATTTTGAACCTGTTAAAACAAAGTCCCCCCCATATTCCCCAGTTAATGAATTTTGTTACTCTCTTTATCACATAATTTATAATCCACCATTAATATTGATAGGGTACAATGAGTTTGAATCAACTCTGCTATTTACTGTCTCTGTATTTTGGGGTAAATTTATCTCTCAAGGCCTTAATTTCCTCATCTGTAAAATGGGAGGGGAAAGCAAATGATCTCTAAATTCTCTTTAACTCTGAGGACACTATAATAAAGACTGGAAATAACATTATTATATTCCCTGGCTGATGATAACTCTTTTCTAACATTGGGTTCCAAGGTGCACAGAACAGTTAATATTATAATATGTGGCTCTATTGTTATTTCTAAGTTTTACATTTTTTTTAAATTAAAAAAAAGATTTCTAACTATGGTATTCCTCTGTGAAAATGGGTATTAATTTCTTCATCTGTAAAATGAAGGGATGGGCTAAATAATTACTAAAGCCCCTCCTGTTCAAATCTCATGAACAACAAACTCAAATTTATGTAGCAGTTTAAAGTGTTTTTTAAAGCACTTTTTTCACAACAACCCTACAAAGTAAAATAACTTGCCCAAGAACATGTATTTTCTACATGATGGAGTCTTTCAACAAGGCAAGATATTCAGTTTCTAATCAAGAAGACAATTCACTAGCCTAACATTAGAAAAGCTTTACAAATTAGCATTTCTCAAGCATTTTTCAACTGAATTTATTTATAATAGGTGTGATAAATCTCCAATAATTCTATTGAACAAGTATTTTTCCATTTAAACTGACATACCAAAAAATCTTCCAGTATATATATGATGTATAATTTAATGTCACATAAACTTTATAGCATATTAGGAAGTGAAAATTACATTATATAATAGTAATGAATTCACTTTTCTAATGTTTATAATCCTACTAGTAAAAAGAATAGAATGCTTATTATGCAGAGATGTAATAGCTTTGAGTGACAAAAGTACTATCATGTACAGAAAAAGACTTTTCAACTGAGAAAGTGTGTCCAAAAATGTGATCAATTTCCTTTTTCACAAATAGGATCTGGACCAACATAAAATACATCCTAACATAAATAATCATTACATGTCCCTTAACTCAGATTTAGTGGAAAGAAATTAAAGTACAAATTCATTACATATTAACAATTCTACTGCTTAGAACTGTGACCTTTTAAAGAATACAACTTCTTATAGTGGCCAGAATTTTGTGCAACTCAGACCTGAATAATATATGCCTTAGCTAAATATTAATATACCTTAAAAGAATTAATGATTCACTATTAATTATATGATTCCATTTGAAAACAGGACCTACCTTTAGCAAAAAAGTATCCCAAAACTCCAGAAAAGCCAATCACACCAAGTCTTGGCAAAAATCCTGGAGGTGGATTTTGAAAAAATTCGCAGCTGGCTAGAATGAAATCAGATCACAGAATGTTTACATAAAGTGTTTTAAATAATAACAATAATACTTTTGATGACTAATTTCAACAGTATTAAATATTATTGAACAAGTTTTAAAATTATGTTTGATTTTGCTAATTTTCCTGTCTACACCCAATATATACATTTGTACCAACATAATATAATTTAAAGGTCCCTTTCCCTAACATGCTGAGTTCGTTTAGTATAACACATAAACTTATTGAGTCTCAAGTGTGTTTTGCTACTTAACATTGAGAAAAGATTCTCAAACAAAGCAAAAAAGCCTATAAGGCAGAATTCTACCATGTACCAGCAAAAGAAAATATCATAAATAAAACTAATTAAAAAACTAAGAGTGGGAGAAACCCTATAAGACAATGATAGCTGCTATGGTGGTAGCTGCAATCAGAAATAATCATCATGCATATAAACATTTTACTTTTCAATCATACACAAAGATTAAAAATCACCCCTGGCAAAGAGGGTTAAGTACTCCTTCCATTGATGTTTCTAATCATGTCTATATACTCCAGTCATACTACATAATTCCATCTGCTATCTTTTCCCTGAATTCTCCAATCTCTGTGTTCTTTCTTCCACTTTTTCCTATATATGGAATGATTTCTCTCCCATTCTGAATTTTTATCTTTTTTTTTAAATAAAAATCTGTGATGTGACATTCCATTTTTAAGATCCAATGCAAGACCCTAGAGAATCAACTAAAAAACTATTAGAATTAATTCACAACTTTAGCAAAATTGCAGGATGCAAAATAAATCCACATAAATCATCAGCATTTTTATACATCACTAACAAAATCCAACAGCAAGAGATACAAAGAGAAATTCCATTTAAAATAACTTTTGATAGTATAAAATATTTGGGAATATATCTGCCATGGGAAAGTCAGGATCTATATGAGCAAAACTACAAAACATTCTCCACACAAAGTCAGATCTAAACAATTGGAATAACATCAAGTGCTCTTGGATAGGTCGAGCGAATATAATAAAGATGGCAATACTACCTAAACTAATCTATTTATTTAGTGCTATACCAATCAAACTCCCAAGAAATTATTTTACTGACCTAGAAAAAATAACAACAAAATTCATCTGGAAAAACAAAAGGTCAAGAATTTCAAAGGAATTAATGAAAAAAAAAAAGCAAATGAGGGTGGTCTAGCTGTACCAGATCTAAAACTATATTATAAAGCAGTGGTCATCAAAATCATTTGGTACTGGCTAAGAAACAGAGTAGTGGATCAGTGGAATAGGTTAGGTTCACAGGATAAAATACTCGATGACAATAGTAATCTAGTGTTTGAAAAACCCGAAGACCCCAGCTTTTGGGATAAAAACTCACTATTTGACAAAAACTGCTGGGAAAATTGGAAACTAGTATGGAAGAAACTAGGCATTGACCCACACCAA
>JAJPUD010000476.1:665448-691428 GCA_023553655.1 Myrmecobius fasciatus | reverse complement strand
GACTTTGGTACTGACCCTCTTCGTGGAGGTTCTTTTCATCTGAGGATTCGCCAAATGGGTTTGTACGCCTGGGCAGGGAGAAAAGGGAAAGGTAGAGTTATACAATTAATAACAATAATGGCTAGCATTTATATAGCAATTTTAGGTTTGCAGAGCATTCTATAAATACCTAGAAGTTGATGCTTCTGTTATCCTCAACTTAGAGATGAGGACACAGAAGCAGACAGTGGGTAAGTGACTTGTCAGGATCCCAAAGCTAGTAAGTGCCTAAAGCTGGATTTCTTTCTTTTTTTTTTAACAAGCATTTATTAAGTATCTACTGTGTGCTAAGCACTGTGAAATGCTTTATGAATATCTTATTTTATCCTCACAACAACCCTGGGAGGTGGGTACTATTAACATCCTTTTTTTTTTTACAGATAGGGAAACTGAGTCAGAAGTTAAATCATTTGCCTAGGGTCTGAGTGAGTGTCTGATGATGAGATTCAAACTCAAAGTTTCCTGACTACCAGTCTAGAGCTCTGTTTACCTAGCTGCCTTAGAAGGAGGCTGGCCAGAAAGATGGTTCAAATGTGATTTGTTCTGACATCACCCTCCAGCTTCTCTACTCCCTCTCCCCCAGTGAAATCCTTGATTTCAAATCCAAAAACTTTGAGAATTTGGAAGTTCTTTTCTCCCCATCCCTCCATCCCACATCATTTTTCACAAAGTCACAATTTCACTCCCTACCTGCCACTTCGATTCTGGTCCAAAAATTCAGTAGCAGGAAGGACGATATCAAATTGAATAGGTGTTCCAGGTACGATCAACTGGTCGGCGTCCGGGGCTTTAGCTGGTGTGTTGGGGACCACCTTGTCATTTTCTAAACCTGAATGCTTCCGGCTCTGGCTGAGATACAAAAAAGAAGAAAACAAATCAACCTTATATTCTATTGAGGAACCACCAGTGAAAATATAAGATACAGAACATCTGAATAAAATGATTATACCATGACTAGATCAAATTTTCTAAAATGCCACCTTGTTAATGTTACTTCCTGAATCAACAATATTCTTTTTTTGCATTACATTTAATTTATTTTTAATACAAATTGCTTTAGGAATCATGTTGGTAGAAAAAAATCAGAGCAAAAGGGAAAACCATGGAAGAGAAAAAAAAACAAAAAAGTAAATATAGCATATGTGGATTTACATTTATTTAGTTTCCATAATTCTTTTTCTGGATAAAGTCTGGATCAATAATATTCAATAGCTCCCCAGTGCCTAATGAGAATTTCAGCACTGCCCTTGTAGTCATTGTTCAAGGAATCAGTCTTTGAGACCTGCAGCTGCTTTTGTGGCTGCTTCCCCTGCCTCCCAACTGTCTCAGCAACAAAAGCTACTGGAAAGCTTGGAAAAGGAACTTCTTACCATCTAAGTCCTGGGCATGGTCAAGTGGCTCAACATCAGAAACAGGTATGGTTTACTGATGGAAATGTCATTAAAGAGGAGGTATTACCATCTGCTAGAGGCACAGTGGACAGAGCTCTGAGGCTGGAGTCAGGAAGACAAGTTCAAATGTTTGGGCAACACACTTAACTATGTCCACTTCAGTTTCCTTCCCTGGAAAATGGAGCTACTAATTGCCTCTGCCTTGCATAGTTGTGAAGATAAAATGAGATGATATTTGTAAAGCACTATATAAATGCTAGATCTTATTGACTCATTTGTTCACATATCTCACACACACACACACACACACACACACACACACACACACACGGCAAACTATTCTAGTATTTTTACCAAGAAAACCCCAAGTGGAGTCACAAAGAGTTGGACATGATTAAAAAACAACTGAACAACAAAATCAATCAATCTATCTACTTACTTACCTACCTATCCATCCATCCATATATATGTCCATCAATCCATTCATTTATCCATCTATCTACCATCCATCCATCCATTCACTCATTCATCTATCAATTTATCCATCTATCATGTTAGAAAAGTGCAAAAACTTTTTGCTTTTTCCATGACATCAGTTGTTTCTAGACAGTGACTCACAGAGTTATTACAAGGGGACCTTGAATCCATGTGTAAATGCATAAATAAGCAAATACTATATCTCTACACTGAAGAAAGAATATAGTTTAAATACCTTTTCATGGTTTTATTCTATTAATATAAGTAGATTGGGGCAGCTAGGTGGCGCAGTGGATAGAACACAGCCCTGAAGTCAGGAGGACCTGAGTTCAAATCTGGTCTAAGACACTTCCTATCTGTGTGACTGGGCAGGTCCCTTAACCCCAATTGCCTCAGCAAAAAGAAAAAAAAAAAAGGAAAGAAAGAAAAATATAGTAGATTTTTTTTTTTTGGTAACAAAAGTAATGCCAATTCACTTAATAGCATCACTGAATCATGAGAGCTTTTTGTCATCATTTGTTTTCTCAGTCAGTGGAAACTAATCAGCCACTTGGAAAGGGCCTTCATACTTCAACTAATAAAGTTGATGATGCTGACAATTATAATAATAATGCTTATAATCACCTATTATGTGCACAGCATTATGCTAAGTGCTTTCACAAATACGTTCTCATTTTATCCTCACCACAACCCTGGGAAGTAGATATTACTTTTACCTCATTTTGCGTTTAGAGAAACAGAATCACACAGGTTATGTGACTTGCCCAAAGTCACACAGCTATGTTTTGAGGCAGATTTAACTTGTATTCCTGCCTCTGGGTCCAGTACTCTATCCACCATACCACCTAATTGCCTAGTAATCAATAGATATTTGTTAAGCATCCACTATATGCTAGGCACTGTGCTAAGTTTGGAGGATGTAAAGAGAATAATAAAAACGATTCCTTTCCACTAGGATGGTGAATTACCTTGAACGTGAAGGGTCCTGTTTTTTTCCAAAACTTGTGATTGGCGTCACTGCCTGGAGGGCTGTCTGATTCAACTTGATGGCCACGGCCTGGAAGGGATCAATCAATCAATCTATCGATCAATCAAAAAGCATATATTAAATGTGCATGTGTCAGGCACCCAGGAGAAACAAAGAAACAAAGCCAAAAAGTTCCTTCCCTCAAGGAGCTTACAGTCTAGCTGGGGAAAACACCACATTACACAGATGGATAGCTAGATGGCAGGCCTGGAGTCAGGAACATGGGATTCTGGGCCAGGTCTCTGAGCCTCAGTTTCCCCATCTGTAAAATGAGATTGATGCGACACCAACCTCATATGACTGTTGTGAGAATCAAATGTGCTTTATAAAACCTTAAAGGGTTCTCTGTGTTAGGTATATAACAGCTAAAGTTATAGTAATGTAACAAATAAGAGCTCTTGTTATCATGTACACAATTAATAGATTATTTGGGGGAGAATCTGATTAGAAGGGGACAGGCTTCATAGAGAAGGGCTCTATGTTAGGTATATAACAGCAAAAGTTGTGGTAATATAACAAATAAGAGCTCTTATTATCATATATTCAATTATTATATATATGATATATGTTGAATACACACACACACACACAAATAACAGATTATTTGGGGGAGAATCTGATTAAAAGGGGATGGGCTTCATAGAGAAGGTAGCCCTGGAGATGAGACCAGAATGAAAACTGAAGATTCTGAGAAATGGTGGTGAGGAGCAAGAATATTCCCGGCATGAGAAATGACCAGTGCAAATACGTGGAGGTGGGAAACAAGAGTGTTATGGAGGAGGACTGGTAAGTGGATAGTTTGGTTAGATGTAAGTGTTGATCTGTATCAAGGCTGTCAAGGTAGGTTAGGGTCAGGTTGTGAAGGTTCTTAAGAGGAGTTTATATTTAATTTAGAGACAATAGGAAGCCAGTGGAGTTTACTGAGCATGCTCAGAATTGGGCTTTAGAAAAACCATTCTGGCTATTATGTGGAGACTGGATTGTAGACAGGGAGAGGGGTTACTACAATTTTCCAAGAGAGGGGTGAAATAGAACCAAGAGGTCTGGTCAAAGTCTATGCTCTGATCCTTCACTGCTTGAAAGAATGGACTGGTAATCACCTACTATGTGCCATATCTCATACCTGGACTTACTTACCTCAGGGTTGTCAGTCAGGTAGATCTGCCTGGAGATGTTGTTAATGGCACATATCCACTGCGAAGGACAAAGAAACACAGTGAATTTCTGGATTGATTCTCCCAGCAGGGGAAGTGGTTCAAAGGGGCAAAAGTTTTTACCTCTTCATTTTCCTTTTTGCTTTCGGCTTGAAGGGTTATCCCCCTAAAATAAAATACATTGAAAAAAAATTGTCTAAGTGTATTTAATTCAGTTCTCCCCTTTGGGCTTAGACTAGAATAAGAAATAGTATGGGATACTGTATTTAAAGACAAGATACCTGAGTTCATGTCCCACTTCATTTATTCATTCATTTATTCACCTGACAAGCACTAATTAAGCACCTATCATGTGTTAGGCTGGGGATTTAAAAACACAATAATTTCTGCTTCCAGGGAGCCTCCCATGTTTATTAGTCACAGTCACATAGGTAAGTATCAGAGGTGGGATTTGACCCCCATTTCCCTGCCTCCTGATGCCTCCTGCCTCCCTGATTTTACAGATAAAAAATGTAGTGATTTGCCCATAATCAGATGGATAATAAGTGTCCGAGCTGGACTTTGGATGAAGGTCTTCCCATAATGCCACATGTTCAGGGGACAATAGTTATTGTCATTTAGGCTCAATGATTTGGGGCTTAATGAGATCTTAGAATTTTCTAGCCGAACCCCAAAACTTATAGATGGGGATTATTTTGGAGAGAATCTGGTTAGATGGGAACAGGATTCACAGAGAAGCTGGCACTGGAGATGAGACCAGAATGAAAAAAAAAATGGCAGTGAGCAGCAAGAATGTTCCCTGGCATGGGAGATGACCAGTGCAAATACATGGAGGTGGGAAACAAGAGTATCACAGAGGAGAACCACTAAGAGGGCAGTTTTGTTTAATGTAAGTGTCAAAGGTTGCCAAGGTAGGTTGGGGTCAGGTGTGAAGGGTTCTTAATGTCCAAAGAGGAAGCTACATTTAACTTAGAGGCAATAGGAAGCCAATGGTCAGACTTGAGTTATAGGAAAATCATTCTGACAGCTATGTGGAGGCTGGACTGTAAGAGAGGCAGAGAGGCTCCTGCAATATTCCAGGAGATCAGAAGGCTGTGGCTTGTGCAGTGTCATGCAGCTAGTCTTGAAATGGGGGTTTTGATCTGAGGGTTTCCTGACTACACATCTAATACTCTCTGGATTCTGCCATGCTGTCTCTCTCATCTGTAATTTACAATTCTGAAAGTGCTTGGCCATCCTTATTTCCCCCACTTTCTCATGTTTCCCTCTATGTTTTCCCTCATTGCTCTTTTTGCAAATGAATAGCCCGATCTGGAATCTTATGATTTGGGGCAAGTCAAAAGTCAATCAATCTATCAATCAACAAACATTTTAGAAGCATCAGGAACATTATTATGTTTCAGGCACTTGGAGACCCAAAGGTAAAAACAAATAATTACTTCCCCTCAAGGAGCTTACATTTTATCTGGAGGAAGGGAAGGTAGAATAAAGCATGTTTTAAGATCACAAGACTTTGAGATTATGCTGTCCACCATCATTAACTGGAGGTGGTTAGCACCTTCTCCTGTCCCTCCAGCTGTGAGGATCAAATGAGATATCTATAATGTGCTCTGCAACCTTAAAGTACAATGGAAATGCTAGCTATGAGGAGGAGGATGTAAAATAGGAAATGGGAAGTGACTGATCCAACGTCATACAAGGCAGAGTCCTTATACTTCAGATCCAGACCTGTTTCTACCCTTCCTCACGAGGCTTCCTCATATTCTTGGCTCCCATCTCATGTCTCTGATTTCAGGTGGGAAAAATGCTAAAAGAACAACTGACATTTGAGGGAGTAAGAATCACTGTCTATTACTCGAGCAGTTTCCCAGACAAGTTGTCACCATTCGTTGCCCTTTCCATCTTGGATCCTTAAATTAAGCACAGGCCACCTCCCACTGCTTTCTCCCCCAAATCCCATTTCTCAGCCCATGCTAATGTGCAGATACAGGCAGTGGGTGCGATCCTTGGCCAGTTTCGTCTGAGTACTTTGCATTTGACATTCTTAAGTTCATCAGAGGCAATCTAATCCAACTCCCTCATGATTTTACAGATGGGAAAACCGAGGCCTAGGGAGGGGAAAGAAGTTTCCCAAGCATCAGAGATGGGAACCCTGACTCCAGAGACTTCATGCTTTCTTTTCATCATACCTTTTGTGGGTACCTGCCTGGTACAGTGACAAGATCCCTGATTCTGGAGTCACAGGATTTGGATTCAAATTCTACCTATGTGACTTTGGGACTCTGCCTCAGTTTCCTCATCTGTAAAGTGGGGGTCATAACAGCACTGTGATTATTCTCATTTTTATAGATGAAGAAACTGAAACTTGCCCAGTGGCACACAACAAGTAAATGAAGCCCATACTTAATTTCAGTTAGAGATTAGTGGAAATAAAAATGACATTTTTCTTGGGAAGTTGAGGGCCTCCTTAAAATCAATATATAGACCTCAGGTTAAGAAATCTTAATTTAATTAGAAGGTGAAAATAGAGAAGGAAGGGAGGGGGCCAATGAGGAAATTAGATTTACTATTGGAAATCGGAATTAGCTGGGGAATAATTTGCTCTTTCATTTGCAAAGCATCCTAATTTAAATGTATTTCCTCTTCTGGGCCCCTGGGATAATAATGTAATAATAATGAACACCCTGGAGAAACCCTTTAAAATAGCTAGGGAGTTTCAGAAACCTCATGATAATGGCAGTAATACAGCAGCTGACATCCAGAGGGTGCTATAATGTCTAGAAAAGGCTGTAACACCTCTAGCAGATTAGTATCACAAACACTATAATCCTCATTTCAAAGATGAGGAAACTAAGACTAAGATTGGTGCTGTAGAAGATAGACTGCCAGGCCTGAAGTCAGGATTGGGTTTAAATCTAAACTCAGATACTTAGTAGTTGTGTCACTTTGGGCAAATCACTTAACTCTGTTTGCCTCAGTTTCCTCATCTGTAAAATGAACTGGAGAAGAAAATGCCAAGAAAACCCCAAATGGGGTCATAAAGAGTCAGATATGACTGAATAACAGTAGTCATATGCTTCCATTTCTTAATAAACTTTCAATAATTATTCAATAACTAATTAATAAATAGCTCACATTCAATTTCAGTCTGCCCAAGACTTTACACAGATTATCTCACAACAAGCTATCAGCTAGGTCTTATTATTCTATCAGCTAGGTCTTATTATTCTTATTTTACAGATGAAGAGACTGAGGTTAATTTATTGTTATCTGTAACCAAATTAACAAATGGTTGATATTTCTATAATGCTTTGAGAGCTCTAGAGCACTTCACTTGCATTATCTCATTTGAGACTGAGCTCAGTGAGGAAAGAGCTGTAACTATTATTGTTCCCATATACAGATGAGAAAACTGAGGTGCAAAATAATTATTACTGTTCTTTGTATGATAATGGGCATTTCTCTAGACCAGGGTATCTTTTTACTCATGACCCCATTTCACACAAGAAAATTTTATGTGAATCAGGATATATAAAATACAAATCAAACATTTATTCATAACAAACCACATTTTAGCAACCATCACATTCAGTTATAAGACCCCATATGGGGTCATGATCCCCAGCTTAAGAAGCTGGCCTCTAGATTGAAGGTCTACAAAATATTTCACCTACGATATCTGAACCTCATAACAACATAAAGGATCATCTCCAATCATCCTGATCTATATCTAGCCACTAGATCCAGATGGTTCTAGAGGGGAAAATGAGGTAGTTGACCTTGTCCTCATTTCAGTCCAATTCACTAGCATGTCATAGTATCACCTCTCTGATATTATGGTTCTCCTCAAGAATGAAGGACAAACAACAATGACTACAGATAATCAATCAACCCTATTTTACAATTGATGAACCTGAGTCATTGGCCCAGGGTCACTCAGCTAGGAAGTATAAAGACATACAGCAGAACTCAAACTTGGGTCTTCCTGACCAAGTTACATCTGTATGCACTGTATCACCTCGATGCTCTATGCACAAGAAAGGTACAAGACTAGACAAAGGTCAAATTCAAATAGAAATGAATCAGGGATCCCTGACAATCACACATTGATAACTTGTTCAGTAATTTTTCAATAGAAGTCTGACTCCTTGTGACTCTTATTGGAGTTTTTTTGGCAGAGATACTGGAGTGGTTTTCCATTTCCTTCTCCAATTCATTTTATCGATGAGGAAACTGAGGCAGGTAGGGTGGGCAGGTAGGGTGAAATGACTTGCTCAAGGTCATACAACTAGTTAGTATCTGAGCTGGATTTGAACTTAGGTCCTCCTGACTACAGGTCTTCTATCCCAAAGTTTCTTACACTGTGGGTTGCGACCCTATATGGGGTCACATAACTGAATACAGAGGTTGGGAAATTATGATTTATTATCAATAAATGTCTAATTTGTATACCTATTTTATTTACCTGTATACCTGGGGTCATGTAAAAATTTCACAGGTGAAAAAGGGTCATGAGTGGAAAAAATTTAAGAAGCTCTGGTCTATTTATTGCCACTTAGCTATTAACATATTGACATAGAAAATCACAAATTAACATTATCTAAATTGCATTGTGTTTTTGTTAAATTTGTTAAACATCTCCCCATTACATTTTAATTTAGTTCAGTTTCTCTATCCGGCAGTGAGTTTGATGCCTCTAGTGTAGACTATGAGAAAAAAATTTAAGCTCTTGGCCAACAAAATAATGATTTTCCCATTTTAAGCCATTTTTTACTACCTTGTAAATGCAAGCACAAAAGGCAGTCTGAAATGATAGGTAGACAACTGGTTTTAGAGTCGGGAAGATCTGAGTTCAAGTCTTGCCTTTGACATATCCTGGCTATGTAACCCTGACCACTTCACTTTATAATTCAGCACTCTAGGCAGCCTTCTAAGAGTACAATTTGCAAAGAAAGTGATGATCTGCAATAGTGAAGAAACTTTTCTCACTGGGAGTTTACTATACCAATCAAGTCTTAGTCTAGTCCAAACATAAATAAATACATTTTTATATGTATATATATACCCATATATATAATATATATACATAATATGTATGTGCTATATACAACAGTATATATTGTAGTGCATATATATGTGTGTGTGTGTGTAATTCTCTACATTATATATATACATACACACACAATGTATATTGCAGTGTGTATATGTATATATAGTATATATAAGTATATACATCTATATATGCACATACACATAGTGTATATTGTAGTGTGTGTATATAGTATATACCATATGTATATATACATAGTATATATTGCAGTGTGTTTATAAATATATATATATATATACTGTATATTGCAGTGTTATATATATGTACATATATAATGCCTGTGTCTATATAGTACATAATATATACATAGTAAATACTGCCCTATACATGTACATAGTATATATTGCACTGTGTATATATAGAGAAAATACAATATGTATGTGTATATTGCAGTGTGTATAAATATATAATTAATATATGTGACAAATTTATTTATAGTACATATATATGCATACAGCTATATATATACACAAAACACACAAACATATATATATATAAACAAACATATATACTCTGTACACAGGTATATATATATATATATTCATAGAGAAATCACATGATATTTCTTTTGCGAGCAGGAGCAAAGTCCTCCTTAAATAGCCTCCCTATAGGAGGCTACCATCTGGATCATATTTGTTTGCTTAGAATGATATAATAAGGACTTTCCCCCAAGGACAACAATAGTCAGCGGTCAAGGAGAGTCGCATGAGGCCCTTCCCAGGGAGGGGAATGGACAGAAGCTTTGTGTGTGGTCAGGGATCTGCCAAGCCTCTGGGAAATCGCCAAGAGACTCCCAACACTGCCCTGCCCCATGAAGCCCTGGTGCCATACGCTTTTCCTGTCGGAGTCGTGATCTGAAAACAGTAGCGCCGGTCCTCACAGTCCACAGCCATCACCGAGCAGTTGTCCAGGTCCTGGATCAGACCTCCAGCCACAGCTCCCCGAGGCTGACACATGAGATTCCCACCTTGAGTAAAGAAGTAGAGCCTCTCCCACGTGGTGGTGACCAGTCCAGTTTTGCTGCAGGAAATAACCAGTTTCAAAAAGACCTTTTGGTAACAGAAATGAAGATGCTTCTGAGCACAGACATTTATAACACAGCTCTATGAGATAGGAATTATGGATGTTCTTAATCCCATTTTAGAGATGACACAACTGATGCTTGAAGTTAAGTGACCTAGCCAGGGTCATGCAGCTAGTAAATATCAGAGGTGGGATTTGAACCTGGTTCTCTCTTGATTCTAAGTTCAGTATTCTATAAATCATTTTTTAAAAAAGCAATCAAGTATTTATTAAGCACCTATTACATGCCCAGCACTATCCTGGGTGCTAAGGGTAGAAAGACAAAGAATCAAAGAGTCTTTCTCCTCAAAGGACCTTATGACCTTTAATTTATTTACAATGTTAAACTAATAAAATCAGATAGTATTTATTATGTAGCCTCCAGTGCACAGTGTGATCATGTGAAACCATTTAGAAATATGCAATGAAATGTCCAATGGTGGATAATCTAAACCAGGGGTTCTCAGTCTGGGATCCAGATCCCTGGGGGCATCATGCCCAGATTTGTGAATTTAGGGGAAAATTACATCTTTATTTTGATAGAATTGATTTCCCTTGTAATTCTCTACATTTCATTTTATATATTAAAAAAAAAAAACATTGTGTTTGTGAGAGAGGGTCCAGAGGCTTTACCAGACTGCATAAGGACCCAGGATGCAAAAAAGATTAAAAATCCTTTATCTAAATAACTTTTTCTGCAAATGCTTTGGGGAGGGAAGCACTAAGAACTATAGTGAGGTCTTGAGAACAGAAAGGCAGCCCTTTCCTCAAGGAGCATCCATCCCTCGAGGATGTGGGAATAATAGTTCCCTAAAAGCTGGCAATAACAATCCCAGGCTTCTTGATCTATAACCAGAGGGCACACAAATGGTCTGGACTAGAAGATAGAACCATAAGTCCAATCCTCCATTTTGCAGATGAGAAAACCGAGGACCCCAGAGGAGTGATGATGTTCCTCAGGTTACATAGTAGTGTGTGGCCGACTCAGAATTTGTCTCTGAATGGTCTCATGTGGACCATTGTCTGCAAGAAACTTTACAATAAATACTACCTGATTTTTTGGGACCGAACTTGTGATTTTATTGGTGTAACACTGGAAAATAAGGGGGATGAGGCTCCTTGAGGGGAGGGGCTATTGATTATCTTTCTATCCTCGGCACCCATCACAGTGACTGGAACATAGCAGGCACTTAATAAATGCTGAGGGGTTGCTAGAGGGTGCAGTGGATAGAGCACTTTCTCTGGGTTCAGGAGGACCTGAGTTCAAATCCAGCCTCAAACACTTAACATTTATTCTAGGTAAGTCACTTACTCCCAATTGCCTCCCTCCACCTAAAAAAATACTTGTTGATTGCTTTTTTCTTTTAAAAACTGATTGGTAGAAAACTGAATCAATTTGCATCCGACTCCAAAAATCTATCTTATCTTCTGCCATTTCATACTTTCCCATACTGATCTCTAAGGATACCCTATTTTAATATTCCATTAATAATCAATATGCTTGGATTATGTGATGATCAACTGTGATAAACTTAGCTCTTCTCATTAATGAGGTGATCCAAAATGATTCCAATAAGCTTGGGATGGAAAATGTCATCCACATGCAGAGAAAGAACTATCTGAATGAGATCAAAGCATGTCATTTTCACCTTATTTTGTTTGTTTGCTTTTTGTTTCTCATGGATTTTTGCTTTTGTTCTCATTTTTCTTTCATAATGTGACTTATTTGGAAGTATGTTTAAAATGAATGTATATGTATACCTAGATCAGATTGCTTTCTCTCTTGGGAAAGAGGAAAAAAATTTGGAACTCGAAATCTTACAAAAATGAATTTTGAAAATGATCTTAACATGTAATTGGAAAAGTAAAATACTATTGAAAAGTTAAAAAAATTAATGTTCGCTCTCCCTGTCTTGCACCTTTTTCTTCCCTCAAGAGCTGGAGATTTAGGAATAGAACTGAAATCTCAGTTCTGCCTCTTACTACAAGTATGATGTTGACCAAGTCCATTAACCTTTCTGAGCCTGTTTTTCCTTCTGCAAAATCATGGAATTGATTAGATGACCTTTCCTGTCCCTTCCAGCTTCTAAACCTGTGATCCTAAGCCATTTTCCCTTAATGCTCAGGAGGTTGGGTCAGAGAGCCTCTGATAGTTTCTACCTCTAAGACTATGAAATACACTCATCCAAATGAGCTGTTAGACCCTTGCTAGGTGATGGAGTTGGTGGTTATAGCAAGGCTAGGTCAGGCCCTGCCATGTACAAAGGGAGATCCTGAGCATCTCTCACAATAACATAGATAAGTCTGCCCTGGGAGTGCTCTCCTCAATGTCCATCTCCAAAGATCTTGTGGGTATTGAGGTTGTGGAGAAGGTTGCTTTCTTAAAAAGATAAGGGGAAGGAAGGGGGAAGGGCATGTTATCTCCTCACTTTCTGAGATTGAGGTAACCAGCCTTCTGAATGAGGTTCCTGTTGATGACTGGTGCAGCAACATCAAAATCTGGGGTGTAGACGGATTCATCCACAGAGAGCAGCTCCTGCTGGGACAGCCGCATCTTTTCAACCTCGGCCTCCGATTCCTCCTGGATGCTTAAGACAGAACGTTGGAATATCACCCTTGGAGTGCAAACACAAATTTTGGGAGGGAAGGATCTCCTCCACCTCTGCTTCCATATTTCCAGCATCCAGGGCAATCAATCAACAAACATTTAAAAAAATTAATTTATTAAATTTTATTTTTCAACTGCCAAGCATTTATTTTCTTTCCCTTCTATTTCCTTTTCTCCCTACCCTCACCCAATAAAAAAGGGAAAAAAGGAAAATAAAATCCTGGTAACAAATGTGTTTTGTCAAATCCCCACATAGATCATATCCAAAAATACGTCTCAGTCTATATCTTGAGCCTATTGACTCTCGGCCAGGAGATGTCCAGCATGCTTCACCATGGAATCATGCTAACAAGCATCTATTAAGCACTCACTATGTGCCAAGCACTAGGAAGGCAAAGATAAAAATCGAATTTGGGAGTTTGGAGTCAGAGTTCTTGGGTTAGAATCCTGTCATCTTGGGCATGTTTCTTCAATTTTCTGGAGTCATGCTTACAAGCATTTATTAAGCACCTATTGTGTACTGAGCATTAGGAAAGCAAAGATAAAAATTGAATTTTGGGGTTTGGAGTCAGAGTTCTTGGGTTAGAATCCTGTGATCCTGGGCATTTTACTTGAGGCAACAAACATTTATTAAGCACTTACTGTGTGCTGAGCAATAGGAAAGCAAAGATAAAAATCAAATTTTGGGGTTTGGAGTCAGAGTTCTTGGGTTAGAATCTTGTCATCTTGGGCATGTTTCTTCAATTTTCTGGAGTCATGCTTACAAGCGTTTATTAAGCACCTATTGTATGCTGAGCATTAGGAAAGCAAAGATAAAAATTGAATTTTGCGGTTTGGAATCAGAGTTTGTGGGTTAGAATTCTGTGATCCTGGGCATTTTTGGCCTTAGTTCCCTCATCTGCAAAATACAGAAGTTCTGAATCCAAGACTCAGTGGTCTCAAATATTTCTTCCAGTTCTGCATCTGTGATCCTATGACTTTTATGAAGGAAAGCTAAATAATAAGAATATAAGGCAACTGGAGTAAAAAGAAGACAGGGAGGTGGTTCAAAATGTGGACAAAAATGGAAAGATAAAAAGACTTTATCTTTCTCTAAAATTCCCAGGGGCCAAGTCATAAAAAAGTAGGAGATGTGAATCAGGTTATAGGAACAGCTCTCTAAGGAAACAGATAGCTGGATCCGCAAAGTTCTTTGGTGCTGACCCCTGGGAAAATCAGTGTAGGCAATTTCAGAAAAGATCAAAAGCTTTCACAAGCCCCAAGAATTCATTTTCCCTGATCTCGCACTCTCACCCCTAATGTTTGAGCTAAAAGTTGGGGGCTTGTTTTCTTAGGATTTATTCCTTTCTTTTAAGCCTCATTCACTCAGCCAATTTATAGGAAGATGGGATGATAGATTTAGAGTTAGAAGGATAACATATTTAGAGGATGGATGGAGGATGAATCTAATCCTCTTATTTTATGACTCAAAAAACTGAGGCTCAAAGGGAAGTGACATGCCCCAAATCACAGAAGTAGTAATCACATCCAAGACTAAGTTCAACTCCTTTGTTTTACAGATGGGGAAACTGAGGCCCAGAAAGAATTGCTTATCCAAGGACTCATAGTTAATGTCAGAGACAGAAGTGGAACATTGGTCTTCCAGATTCCACGACAGACTTTCTCTCTGTTATACTAATGTTATCTCTTGAATTTCATTCTAAATCAATCATTGCTATTACATAATATAAGTTCTTGAGCAAGATCTTGGGAACAGAAAGGCAAAAAATAAGACTGCCCCTCCACCTGCCAACCATCCTTCAAGGATGCCAACCCTGTGACTCAGTAGACAGTCTTGCAGAGGTTTTGTGGTTCAAAATACCATTCTTGATAATAGTACTAAGTTAGTGCTTATTTAGGGCTTTAAAGTAAGTATTAATATAGAACTTCTGGGAGAAAAAAACCATACAGTGAATAGAGAGCTGTTCTTGGAATCAGGAAGTCTTGGGTTTAAGTCTGGTCTCTAACTTACACTGGAGAAGTCACTCAGCTTCTCAATGATCTGGGATCAATGGTCAATGATGTAGCCAATTCTATGAGACTCAGAATTGCCAACTGGTAGAGGGAGTTTCCTCACCAGACTTCCTCCCTCCATCATTGAAGTAACAGGATTAATCCCTTTCACTTTAAAATTGGGGTCCGTTACCTTTCTGTGTCTTGGACCCCTTTGGCAGGCTGGTGAATCTGATAGTCCCTTTTTCAGAATCACATTTTAAAATGCATAACAAAACATTTAGGATTATGAAGGAAATCAATGAATTGAAATCTATTATCCAATTAAAAAAACAACAACAACAACAACCATACCAGATTGAGATCCTGGCCTTGATTTTGACAAAGTCTTTTATGTCTTGTTTGAGCTTCACAATAACTTAGGTTTTATTGATTCTGAGCCTATTGCTCCATTCACTCTACCACCTTGCTTAGTCACCTCGTGATGTCACTCTTGTAAAATAGCCAGGCTGGTCCTCAGATGCCAGGCATTCTGCTGGGCCATAGTTGAAGCCGTTCCAGCATGGTCATCACTGCCAGAGCTTGCACTCATAATCTTTAAGAGTCCATGGCAAATATACACCCAGGGAAAGGCCTGTGGGAACTGAGTGTGGACCACCACACAGCATTTTCATACTTTCTGTTGATGTTTGCTTGCATTTTGTTTTCCTTCTCAGGTTTTTTTTTTCTTTCTAGATCCAATTTTTCTTGTGCAGCAAGATAACTGTATAAATTTGTATACAGATATGGGATTTGTCATATATTTTAACATGTTTAGCATGTATTGGGACTACCTGCCATCTAGGGGAGAAGGTGGGGGGAAGGAGGGAAAAATTTGGAACAGAAAGTTTTGCAGGGGTCAATGTTGAAAAATTACCCATGCATATGTTTTGTAAATAAAAAGCTTAAAAAAAGTCCATGGCTATTCTGCGACCAAGAGGAGGCAAAAGATAGTAGGAGATCAGGGTTACCCCTACACCAAGATATTAAGAGCTTGAAGTTGCCCCTGTACTACGATGAGGCAAGCGATAAGCCTCCTGCTAATGTTCTTATAGCTCATTGACATGAGGATGATAAGAAAAGGCGGGAGGAGCAAGAAGAGGAAGAAGAGAAGAAGAAGGAATAAGCAGACCTTCTTTAGTGTAGATGGGATCAAAGCAAATTTTGCAGTGGGAAAATAATCTTGGTAGACACCTGCTAGACTGGACCATAGGCTGTTAAATAAATTAACTGGCTACTTAAAGTCTCTTTTATCTGCTCAAAGTCAGCCTCAAAGGTTGGCTTCCCAGGGGTGGTAGGTGGGCGGTCGCCTCTCTGGCAGCTGTCTTTAGGGGAGCATCCATCAAAGAAATTGCCCAAGAATGAGCCTTTTTAATGTCTTTCTCTCTGTGCCTGTTTCAAGTCCAAATTGTGCTTAAAACACCACTTAATATATCTGAAAGATCGAACACTGACACAAACCCAGTTCAAGATCACACACAGGTCATTGAGCTTTATGGAGGAAAAAAAGTAGACTTAAGGCTGTTTTCCAAAAACCTTTTAACCCTTTAAAATAGTTATGATGTGCAGGGCTCTGTGATAAATGGGAACTCAAAGATTCTGCAAGTCCTTGTTTCTTTACAGATTTGAAGAAATATGTAAAAATATCCAGAAATTCGAAGAGATAAGAGTTAATAGGGATGATCTTGCTTCTCTTACTGTCTGGATTATTTATAGGAGACAGCAAGAGGTATTGGACTGGAGATTTCATTAGAATAGGGAAGTCCCATGTGAGGAAAGTCTCTATCAATGCAGAATGGCACTTTTTATTTTATTTTATTTTATTTTTTTGCAACAACTAGTCTTAGAGGCTGCCTGGAGCACTTACATGTGAAATAGCTTTTCCAGGGCCACAAAGCTAATATGTGTCAGTATTGGAACTAAGGTATTCTTGACTCTGAAACTAGCTCTCTATCTTGATTAGGAGGATGGTGAACAAAATCCAAAATTTTCCTCCTCCTTCTCCTGTGAACCAGGGGCTGGTTCAGGAATAGAAGCAACACCCTTTCCACAACAAGCTACCAAAAAAAAAAAGAATTCATATTCCAGGGTTGTATTACCTTTGAACCATGGCTCTGGTGGTAGATAAAAAGCTGTCCATCCTTTTGGAAAACATCTCGGCTCCTTTCTTAAAAAAGTTTATCTGAAAAGTATAAGGGTGGTCGGATTATGTATTATGTATAATAAAGCTAATCTGATGATCATTTAGGAAGCTGTGATCATTGACATCACTCAATCAACAAGCTTGGGCCATAGCTACTATCATTGCTTTTTGCATTATCTTCACCATGTATTAATTTGTATACAGTCATTCACATGGATATCTTGTCTCTCTTCCTACATGACATAAATCTCCTCAAGGGCTGGGATCATGTTTCATTTCAGAGTAATCAACATATTGCTGAGGAATACAGAAAGTAACTTTTATGGCTTTTGTTTCAGATTAATGGAAGGTCTTATTTGTATTTTTATAAGACCATAAATGTTGTTGTCCAGTCATTTCAGTTCTGGTCTTGTTTTCTAAGACCAGAATTTGGCTTTTTTTTTTTTTTTTTGGAAAAAATGGTGGAATGTTTGCCATTTGCTTCTCTAGCTTGTTTTATAGATGAGGAAACTGAGACAAACAAAGAAGTTATACAGCTAGTAAGTGTCTGAGGCTGGATTTGAATTGATGAAGATGAATCTTCTGACTCCCCAGAGGATGCTCTGTACATTATGGCACTACCTTGATGCCCTAAGACCATGCATACTAGATATATGCATTGTAGATTATAAACTAGAATTTATTCAGAGAAGGGTAACCAATATGGTGGAAGGGCTTTGAGACCTTATCCTATGAAGAGTGATAGAAGAAATGGGGGATGCTGGAGAAGAGAAGCCTATAGGAGCATAGATTTAGGTATGGAAGGATCTTAGAGCCCATTGAATCCTCATTTTCTACAGCTAAGGAAATTGAGGCTGAAAGAGATTAAGTGACTTATCCAGTTAGAAAGTGACTCAGAGGGGCAGCTAGGGAGCACTATAGTAGATAGAGCACTGATCCTGGAATCAGGAGGGCCTGAATTCAAATCCAGCCTCAGACACTTGACACTAGCTGTATCATCCTAGGTAAGTCACTTAACCCTGATTGCATCACCAAAATAAATAAATAAATAGAAAGTGATTGAAGCAGGTGCTCTTGCTGACTCCAAGGCCAGAAGTCAATTTGCTAGACCATCTAGCAGCCTTATAGCATTATCTTTCTTTTAAGTATTTGAAGGGCTATTATGTAAAGATGATTTATACTTATTCTGGTAGGTCTCAGAGGGAAGGATGAGCAATGAAGGGAAATTTCAGAGAGGAAGATTTGGGCTGGAGGCTAAGAAAAATTTCCTAACAATCAGACTATGCAAAATGAAGTGGGCCACCTCTTGTGTGTGATAGCAGTGTGATGACCACTAATTGGGTCCATTGCAGTCGGGACTTCTGGGTAGGTATCAGTTGGACTATCTAGCCAGTGGGGATTCTTCCAGCTCTGGGATTCTGGGATTCTTTATTCTTCATTCCCAGATGGACATTTGGTCATTCATTCAATCAGTAACATAGGCAAGATCAAAGCATCATCATTAAGGGACTCCAAAGGGATCCAATTTGATTCGAGCTAAAGAAGACAGGAGTAGATAAATATAGTTTATCTCAGAGATAATGTTTGAGAGAGTTCCAAGTCAACAGAACTCCATTCAAATGAAACGTGGTTTAATTTAAGGCAGTGGGGAGAATATTGGGCTTGGAAGATTGGGGTTCAAATCTCCCCACCCTGTTGTTTACTACCTGTATAATCATGGGCAAGTCACTTTATGTGCTCTCTCTGGGTCTCCGTTTTACCATTTATAAAAGGAACAGGATGTCCTCTAAGGTCTCACCTAGCCCTAAATCTCTGCTCCTACATTAGCAGGCAGAATAAACACAATCAGCAAGATAATGATCTCATTCCTATTGGCCAATGATGTGGGAAGCTCAACTCAATTTGGGTGCCCGCTACATGCCTGGCACTGTGGATACAAACCAATCCTTGATAGGCATTAATTAAAAGGGGCTGATGGGAAGAACAAAGAAGGAATTCTTTTCTAAAGAACAGCAGTATAATCAAATTATTCAGTGTTATCTCTTTATCATGCTTCCTGTTTTCTATCATTCTAGAATTTTAAATTTTTAAAAAAGAGTGTATATTGTTTATGTTACTTTAAAAAAAGAGTGCTTATATTATTAAAAGAGGGCTCCTATTATTATAATTTCCTTGGCAGAATATTGTGCCTGCCTGATTCATTAGCACAAAGCTTCTTAAACCATGTATCACGACCCCGTAAGGAGTTGGAAATGTGGGGGTTGTGAAAAATTTGATAACAGTAAAAGGTTTCCGAATGTTCTATGTCCTGTAGTATCAAATATTCTGCCAAGATTTAATTTCTTCTGTAAAAATAAATGAGCATATCCATCTATCTCATTAGTATGCAAATATACTTTTGTCTTTAATGAATGGTAAAATATGTGTATCAAAGAATTGTCTTAAAATAAATTTCTTTGTGATGTATTATCAGTACATGTTTGGTTTGTATACCTATTTTATTATACCTACATATCTAGGGTTGTATAAAGATTTTTCTTGTGTGAAAAGGGCTTGCGAGTGGAAAAAGTTTAAGAAGCGTTAGCACACCGTCAGTAACATATGAAGAAAATAAAATGGGCTTTCTTTGTCTCTGCAGAAGGCATATTGACTCATAAACATGGAACATGCAACTTGCAATATCTCCAGACCCTGACTACCAGGAGGAATGGGATTCTGGTCCTCCTGTCAAGACTCTGCCATGATCCAATCAAAGGCTATCCTGAGATCTTGAAGCTTCTAATTACTTATTTTCATCAACATAGCTCATCCAAAGTACTGAGAGATGGATAGCTACATAGTGCAGTTGGGTAGAGGGTTAGACCTATAATCAGGAAGCCCTGAATTCAAATCCAGTCTCAGACAACTTACCAACTCTATGACTTTGGACCAGTCATTTAATATTTGCCTAGGTATTCTCATGTGTTAAATGAAGATAATAATAGTACCTACTTTCCAGAGTGGTTGTGGGGATCAAATGAGATAATAACTGTTTACAGACACAGCACCTGGCACGTACTAAGTGCTATGTAAATGTTAGCTAATATTATTTTTATTATTGATACTCTGCCTTGACACATTCCCCAGTGGTTAGCTAGTTTCCACACCCTTTTGACTCTCCTGATCCTGATAACTCTGAATCCCTAACTACGGAAGAGCCAAACATCCTCTATGAACTGAGCTGTTCACTCTTATTCCTAAATAGTCAACTCTATCTCATTATCATTTTTGTTGTTGTTTGTCCTTCGTTCTGGAAGAGGATCATGGTATCAGGGAGGGGTTGCCATGACAGGCAAGTGAGTTGAGTTTAAGTGAGGGAGGGCTGGTCAAGGTCACCTGCCTCACTTTCCCCTCAAGAGTCATCTGGGTCCATTGGCCAGATCTGGATGACTGAAGATGGTCTCAAGTCAGTGAAAGACCTTGGCCTTTTTAAGCCAAGGTCTTCATGACATATAAGTGATTGAGTTTAAGTGAGGGAGGGCTGACCTGCCTCATTTTCCCCTCCAGAGCCAGCTGGGTCCAGTGGCCAGGTATCGATCAGGAAGACTGGAGATGGACCTGGATACAATGGGAGTGCTTGGCCTTTTTAAGCTGAGGTCTTCAACAAGTCTCAGTTTGACTAAGGCAGCACCCATTCAGTGATTAACTGACTGTCCTTCCCTTCCCCTGTGCCCTGTGGAATGCTTTTTCTATACTTAACAAACTTCCTTTAATTTTAGACCCATCTTTTATGTGCCTTCAATATTCTGGCACTCATAGATTTGACTTTTTACCAGATGACACTACAACCTAGGCCATTCTTTTAAGTACTGGTTAAAACATCTGCCATTTCCCCCACCTGTACCCCCACCATCTTCCAATGATGCTCATTGTTTCTTTCCCTGCTCCCCACCACCCATCCAACACTTCCACTTTCTCTCTTTACCTATACCTTTTATCAATTTTTCCTCCTCTGAGGTTCACTCTATCCAATCTTATCACCTACTCCATAAAGAAACTTTGATCTACCATTTTCCAGGAGATTTTCCTTCCTTCCTCAAAAAATTTAGTGCTTGCCTCTTAGTCTGTCTTCCCACCCCAGTCCCTACCTTCATATGAGGCAACTTCATCAAACATGTTGATATTTTCTCAATGACCTTTAATGCTCCTCCATCTCAACAATTCATCTGGTTTTACCACCCTGGATTACTGTCATAGGATTCAGAGCTGAAAAGGGACTGCAGAGACCAGAGAAGTCAGTCTCTCATTTTACAGATGAAGAAACTGAGACCCAGAGAGATGAAAATGACTTCTCTCGAGTCACGTAACTCATAAGTGTCAGAGTCAAGAGTCAAACTGAAATCCTGTGACCCCAAGTCTGGACTTTTTATAATAAATCATGATTCCAAGTCCTCTGGATCTCAGGTTCATCATCTGTAAAATGGGAGGCTGGACCAGATGATATTCTAAGGATCTAAATATCTTTTCCTAGGGCATCATATTCTTGAGTTTTGGCTGGTTCTTGTGGACTTGAAAGAAGAAGCCAATTTTCCTTTTGATCATAATTATCACTATTCCTCTATCTGCCATGTAGTTCCCAAGTACCATCTGGTCTATATTGATTCCCCCTTTGCCAACATTTCCATTCTCTATTCTACCAGGATGTCACATACATTGGCTTTTGTCTTCAGGCTAGATTGGGGGCACTGGCATACCTGTCCTTGGGCATATCCTAACATGGGCTCCATCATTGCGATTCTCTTCCTGTACTGAAGAGCATTCAGGGCACAGTAATACTGTAGGGATGACAGATGTTGCTTCCTTCGAGCGGTGGCCACCTCTTTTGCGACTTCGGCCTTCACCTAGTGAAAGGGGACAGGAAAAGTTTAGGTGCTACCATCCAAAACTGAACTTCATTCAAATATTTTGATTCAGAATTATTGACTCAAAATAGGTTTATTAATTAAAAGAGCTTTAAAAAGATTAATTAAAATTATTAATCAAAAGTATTAGAAAATTATTAGTATCAAATGATAAATAATAATCAAGCTTATATCATATTATCTCTAGCAGATCTGCTCCTGGTAGAATGTAAAACCTGATATTAAGTAATATTGAGGATGGGACTGTTTTCTTGGTAACTTTTCATCATTAGTATAGTATTTAGTACTTAAAAGATGCTTATTAATAAATGCTTATTGATTGATTGGTGTAAGGGAAGCAATATGATCATTTCTGATCTTGACTTTATGACACTCCACAGTGTCTCAGAAGTGGAAAGGACTTTGGGGGCCATATGACCTGAGAAATATAGGAACAGGAGTCAGCTCTCCAATATCTCCCTGAGAGGTGATCATCTAACCTTTACTGGAAGAACTCCAAGCACAGGGAATTTATGGGCTCTCAAATCAACCCATTCTACTTTTGGATGTGGCTGTAAGTGGCACAGAACCAAATTTGGTCTTGCTGTAACCTCCCCTCATTGCATCCTGGAAAGGTTCTGCCCTCTGAGGCCAAGTAGAATACACATAATCCCACCTCACATGTCAGGGGAAAGAGAACAATTAATTGTGCCAATGAGAAAGGCTCATATAGTGGATTTATTACACCCCAGAGGAAAAAGGGAGGAAGGAAGAAGTAGAAATGATTTTAAAGTATAAGAAATGGACTGGTATGAGTAATAGTGGCTATTTTCTAGTTTTAGCAGGACAAAAAAGACTGGACTTCAGCTTTGGGAATTTCAATTTGATATTGGCAAACTTCCCTGGCTTTTGTTGTCCTTGGACCCTGGAATATGTTAATGGGAGGCGAGGTTTGAAGAGTTTATCTAGGGATTTTTTTGTTTGTTAAAAGATCACACTAGGATAAAATGAGCACAGTTCTTTCTGGAAGTAAAGGCATAAACTATATATATATATATGTGTGTGTATATATGTATATATATATATACAATATATAAAGTATATCATATATATATATATATAATACATATAGCCTAAAGTCCTTCTTGCTCTCTTTTCTGCTGGTTTTTAAATATGAATGCAGCCCTGCTTAAAGACTCTGATTTGGTTCAAAAAGTTGATACTTTTTGAATTTTAAGAGCAGAAATTCAAGCTATCTATAGCCATATTTTAAAAAATGCTCCAAAACCACTAATAATTAGTTGCAAGTTAAAGCAATTCACACCCATTTAATAGGTTTAACATTAACATTAGGTCCGTGATTTAATCTATGACATTTACACAATTAACCTTTGACATTAACAATTAACATCAACATTAAAGGTAAATGACAAACATTGGAGGGATTGTGGGAAAACAGGCACGTTGATGCATGATTGGTGAGGGTATGAATTGGTCCAGTCATCCTGAACTGTTCCCCCAAATTTATTAAACTGTGGTTACTCTTTAACTCAGGAATACCAATACTAGATAGGTTTTTACCCCCAAAAAAGCACCAAGAAAGAATAAAAGAATATATATGTACAAACATCTTTATAATAAGCAACTTAATTTGTAGTGGTAAGAACTGGAAGCTAAGGGAATACCCATTAGTTGTTGAATGGTTAGATAGATTTTGGTATACGAATGTGATGGAATACTTTTGTGCACTGTAAGAAATGACACAAAGAATAACTTCAAAGAAACTTGGGGATAGTTTGTTGAGCTATTATGGAAGGAAATGAACAGAGCCAGGAGAATAATTTGTACTATTACAATATTATCAAGACTAACAACTTTGAAAGACTTAATACTGATCAACAAAATGATTAAGCATGATTCCAGAGAACCAAAGGGCAGCTAGATGGCACCAGAATGGACAGAGTGATAAACTTGGAGTCAGTTCACATCTGATCTCAGACACTTACCTGCTGTGTAATCCTGAACACTTAATCTGTTTGCCTCAGTTTTTTTTTTCCGTTTGTAAAATACTGGTAATAACAGCATCTACCTCCTAGGGTGAGGGTCAAATTAGATAGTATTTATAAAGCACAGGAACAGTGCCTGGAACATAATAAGTGCTATGTAAAGTATAAAATATGCATTTTTTGGACATGGCCAATATGAGAATTTATTCTTTTTAACTATACCTAATTGTTATGAGGGTTTTGTTTTACTTTTTGGATAAGGGAGGAGAGAAGGAGAAAAAATGCTTATTAATAGAAAAAATTAATTAAAATGGGGCAATTTTGGTGTTTACCTTCTTAAATTAAAAAAAAGACTAAGTTGTATGTAAGAGAAATTCAGGGTCTCATACAAATTTCTTTCATTTTTTGTGTGTATTAAGATACTTATTTCTTGATGATAGTTAAATTCATATAATAAAATAGAAAAACTGAATTTTAAAAAATGTTACTATTAGCACTGGAGAAATATGCCAACTTGATCAAAGATAAAAATCTGGAGTTCAAAGCACTATGTGCTCAGTCTATCCTTCCACTTTCCTTTTTATAATCATGGCTCAGGCTTGAAATTTACAAGCCCCAAATGAATGATGCCTAAGTAGGAAAAATGGGCAAAAAAAACTAAAAACAAAGTCACTGTCCAGGAAGAAATGGAACAGACCGATAAAGCAACGACTATTCCTGGCCCCCTTTCTTGTTTCCTTGCACCTCCCCCTAAGACCCTTCCAGCCATAAAGGAATAGAGATAACAGAAAAAGCTCCTCAGAATCAATAGATTTAGAAATTGTTATATTAAATTAAAAAAAAATAAACCCAAAAAAATAACAATAGAGAAAGTTGGATTTTGTTTTGTTTTATTGTACCTTTTCATTTTCTTTTTTCTTCGGTAGCCGGCTATACTTTGCCATGGACAAATCATGTTCTAGGAATAAGAGGGAAATGAATGTATCAAAAACAATTCTAAAGCTCCTCCCTGACACCCGAGGTTTCACTTTCCCCAGCTATCTATCCCACTTGCTTACATAGTTCATTAAGAATGAAGAAAGAAAAAAAAAGAAAAACCAAAAATAAAAGAATAAAGAAAAAGAAGAGACATACCATTGCTAGCGAGGCCAAAAAGATCCTTTAAGGTGCTGACTTCTGAAAAGAGATAGAGAGAATTTCAGAGTCAAGGAAAAGGGCAAGTGGGAAAAAATACCAAAAAAAAACCCTAGCTCTGGAGTCATAGAGTCTGGATTCTAATTCCACTTTTGATGCTTACTACCCGGTGACCTTGGGCATTAATCTTTCCACATCTCAGTTATGTGAAAGATGAAGGCTTAGACTAAATAGCTCCTAAGGTTTCTTCCAACATCAGCTCATATTCTTATGACTTTCTTGCTGAGTGACTTTGGATAAATCATGTGACTTATGGCTCTGAGTTTCCTAATGTTTTAGTAAAAGGGTTCAGTTAGAAAATCTGAGGTTCCTTCTAGTTCTGTCCATGATTTTAAATCAAATGAGCACCCAGGGGTCTGGGGTCCCCTCAGACCAAACATGAATGATGTCCAAAAGAGAGGAGCTCTCCCTCTGAAACATCCCTTAGAGTCTCTGCTCCATCTGAGTTTTTGTCTGATTCCCTCAAACACCTGACTTAGCTGGAGACTTAGGACTCTACTTAGATAATGCTAGTCCAGTTCCCATGTGGCATTTAAGATCCCTAGCCAAGCTGCTCATTTGGTGGTATCTTTGGGTGTTTGGGGATCCATGAAAGGAGGAATCTCTTCCAAACTCCTAGGGTACATGAGCTAGAACTTGGGGTTGAAAATTCCTTTGAAAATTGTGGCTGGGGGGCAGTTAGGTGGCACAGTGGATAGAGTACCAGCCTTGAATTCAGGAGGACCTGAGTTCAAATCTAGCCTTAGACACTTATTTAACACTTCCTAGCTGTGTGACCCTGGGCAAGTCACTTAACCCCAATTGCCTCAGCGAAGAAGAAGAAGAAGAAGAAGAAGAAGAAGAAGAAGAAGAAGAAGA
>JAJPUD010000476.1:613841-665438 GCA_023553655.1 Myrmecobius fasciatus | reverse complement strand
AAGAAGAAGAAGAAGAAGAAGAAGAAGAAGAAGAAGAAGAAGAAGAAAATTGTGGCTGACATTTCTCTCCCTTCTCTTCAGAGGAGAGGGTCTAGGGCTATGGAGTGCTGCATATAATGCTCAAGTTAGTTGACATATTGATTGATTTCACTGATCTTTAAAAAAGATTCTTTGTAATAAGGGATGACTCTCTGGGTGAAGGAGACAGGAATACACTGGAAAATGAAGATGATGTAAGGGCAAAAGATAATATCCACTTGAAAAAAAGCATGGTTTATTCAACTAAAGCATTGTATTTTTTTTTCAGATCTGCTTACTTTCTTTTTTATTCTTTCTTATAAAGCATGGCTCCTTAGGGAGGAGAGGGAGAAGGATATATTTGCAAAAGAAAGTGATGCAAAAATAAAAGAAAAATAAAATTGTAAAAAGAAAAATGTTGTGTAAAAGCCTAGAATCAAGCTTTTAGAATAAGCTTAATTATAAGCAATCCAGGACAAGCGTAGGGGCTTGGTATTCTTAAGGAGGCTTTTACAGAGCTGCTCTGTTCTCATCTTCCCCTGTTATCTTTTCCATCTTCTCTGTCTCTGTCTCTTCTCTCTCTTTTCTATCTTCTCTCCTCCTTCCCTCCCTGTCTGCCTCTGTCTATCTCTTTGTTTCTCTGTCTCTTGGTTTCTCTGTTATCTCCATCTCTCTCTTTTTTTCTTCCTCTTTGTCTTTCCTGCCTCCTTCTTTCCTCTCTTCTCTATCTCTCTGTTTCTCTCTCTCTCTCTTGCTCCTTGTCTTTGTGTCTCTCTCTCTTCTCTTTCTCTCTATCTCTCCTTTCTTCTTCTCTCTCTGTCTCCTTTTTTCTCTCTTTCTCTGTCTCCCTTCTTCCCTCCCTCCCTCCTTTTCTCTGTCTCTTCTCTCTGTCTCCCTCCTTCCTCCCTCTCTTTCCTCTCTCCTTTCTTTACCATTTTTCTCTGTGTCCTCTCCTCTTCTCTTTCTCCCACTCTCCTACCTACCTACTTCTTTCTTTAAAAATCTATTATCTGAGAACCAGGTCAATTCAAAAGGCTTATTACTATGTTAGTCATACAGAAATGATTTTTTTTGTCCATAAGCAACTTTCCATGACTGTTTATGCAGCTTTGCCGCTATATGTATTGATGAAGGGAGTATCCCAAAGATTTCTGACAAAATCAAGAATCCCTGAAATATTAAGTCTCTAAACAAATAAATTCAAATATAATATTTGCAGGTAGTGACCATCTATACTGGAGAACCTTATACCTCTCACACAGATCAGGCAGATACCTACTTCCTCCCTGGATCTCCTGCCAGTGCATTTAATATGTGTGGGGGAGAAGGGCACACAGTTACCAAAACCTGGCAAGCAAAAATCATGTGCTCAAGGACCCCCCAATTCTGGAATTAAAAACTTGTGTGTCCTCTTTCTATCCCAGAAACTGTCCATAAAAGTTCCTTCCTGCTGAACAGATGCTTCTGTTGCTAAGTTGAACTCTTCATGGCCTCTAGGATAAAATAAATCTAAGCTCTTCTGTTTAGCTTTTAAAGGTCTACAGACTTTGTCCAAGCCTTCCTTTGCAGCCTCATTATTTCCTCTCTTGAAATGCAGCCAAGCTGGCCTTCTCTTTGGTCCACACAGATGGCCCTCCAGCTTCCATCTCTGTTCTTTTCCATGGGCTGTTCCCTGGGTCCGGAAAGCTCTCTCTCTTCACCTCTTCAGAGCTCAAACACCACCTTTTTCCTGACAGATTTTCCAATCCCTTCAACAGCTTGTGAACTAACCCCATCTCACATTGCCTTGTACTTTAATTCTGTTTATATTTGTTCTGTATATGAAACAGAATATATTACTATATTATAGAATATGCATATATTATGGAGTTATATATAATGTATATATTAGAGAACATGTGTATGTAATGTATTAAACATATTATAATCTATTATATGTAATAGAAAATATATTAGCATATATAATGTGCTCCATAATAAGCATAAGTTATATAATTATAGAATGTATTGTATATATATGACACTTATTTCATAATAATGCATTATATAACATGCTATTTATTGTATACAATTTATTCATGTATTATAGAATATAGAATATATATTAATATGTTATATAATATACATACATTATGGAATCATATTACATATGTATAATATATTAGAGAATATGTAAAAATGTATTACATATAATAGAGAGAATATATTAACATATATAATGTGTTCTATGATATATACACATTATAGAATTATAGAATGTATTGAATATGTATGATATATATTACATAATATTATATAAGATGCTATTTATTATATATAATTTATTAATGCATTATATAATATAGAATATATATTATTGCTATGTAATATACATAATTATGGAATCATATTACATATTTATAATGTATTAGAGACTATACAATAATGTATTATATATAATAGAGGATATATTAATATATTATATAATATGTGCTATGATATACACAAGTTATATAATTATAGAATTATTATACATGTATAAGACACAATTATACATTAATGTATCACATATTACTTATTACATATAATTTAGGGGGAAAAGAACATTCTCTCTCATAGGAGTATAGCTTTAAATCTTAGAAGTCAGTGAATTAAGCTGCTCTTAGAGATAAGGAAATTGAGGCCTGAAACAGCTAGGGTAGTGCAGCAGTGGTTAGAGCACTGAGTTTGGAATTAGGAAAACTCTTCCTGAGTTCAAACCCAGCCTCAGACACTTGAAGCTGTGTGTCACTGAGCAAGTCACTTAGGTCTGTGTGCTTCAGCTTCCTCATCTGTAAAAGGAGCTGGAGAAGGAAACAGCAGACCATTCCAGTAACTATACCAAGAGTACCACAAATGGTGTCATGAAGAGTTGGGCATTAATTAAATAAACAGAACCTGAGGCAGATCGAAGGGAATTGGCTTATTCACAGTCCTATAATTAACAAGGATGTGAGATAAGGTTCCATCCAGGCTCTTAGTCCAGCACTCTACCCTTACCCTGGGGGGGAGGTATGAGAATCATTGACGTAGAATACAACATACACTTTTTATTGGTGTGAAAAACAGCATACCCTGATTGATGTGCTGGTTAGTTTTCCTGAATTGTTTCTCTTTCCTTCTCCCACTCCATCTTTCACTTTTATCTTATTTTCTAAGGGATGGATCTCTAGGGTTAGGGAAGCAGGGAGGGATATAGTAGGATATGAAGGTAGCATAAAAATAAGATAACAATAAATATTGCTTTAAAATAAATATAATAATAATAACAAATAACATGTGGTAAAGTATAAGTATACATGAATGATATATTAATAAATTATATTAATACTATGATAATATATGTATGTGTCTGGAGAGAAAGAGAGAGACAGAGACACAGAGAGACACACAGAAAGAGACAGAGATAGAGAGAAAGCAGGAGAGAGACATACATAGAGAGAGAAAGACAGAGAGGGAGGGAAAGAGTAGGGGAGAGAGAAAGACAGAAAAAGAGAGAGAGACAGAGAAAGATTCACAGAAAGAGACAGAGACAGAGACAGAGACACACAGAGAGAGACAGAGAACAAGAAGGGGGAGGCAGTGAGGGAAGGAGAGAAATACATAAAGACAGAGTAGGAGACAGACAGATGGACAGAGACACATAGAGAGAGGGGAGGGGTGGAAAGGAAGGAGGGGAGAGACAGAGACAGACAAGGAGAAGGCGAGGGAGAAAGAGAAGAAAATAAATGACATAAGTATGCAGTAGAAGGTGGTCTAAAATGAACGAACCCCTCATTCAAAGGGGCCTCTAATGAGCTCCAGCACTTTACCTGTGAGATCTTTCTCTCGGAACTGTATGATAGGAAGTACCATCGAGTCTGCCAGTTGCTTTGTCAGCTCTGTATGGAGAAGGTTTAGCTGAAAGACAGATATATCTCCTGAGACTCAAGCCAAGAACAGGATTCTGGGCCCTGCCTTTATCATTCTCTATCCTTCCCCTCTTCCCTCTCCCTCAGAAGATGGAGTTATAGCTACTTGACCAGGAACTGGGGGGGGGGGATTTGAACCCAGGAGACAGAATGGTACATTGGAAGGAGGGCTGAATTTGCAGACAGAGGAACCAGGTTCAAATCTCAGCTCTGCTGCCTATTACCCATGAGATCTTTGGAAAGTCTTTGCTTCCTTACCTATAGGAGTAGTTCGTGTTAGATGGCTTCTAAGCCCTCCCTATGTCTAAATCTTTGATCTACATGCTTCTATGATCACCATTCAATCTCCCTGGGCTTTAGTTTCCTCATCTGTAAAATGCAAAGTTTGGAATGGGTGGTCTCTGAGGTCCCTCCAGCTTTAAGTTGGGAATCCTATCATCCTAATATATCTGGAATGTCCTTATTTTTAAAATAAAAAGGTTGGACTAAATGCACTCTCAAGTCTCTTCCCCAAACTTCTAGATCTGTGATTCTATGATCTAACCCAGCTAGCTTGTCTGGAGGATACCAAGGGCATGGATATGGCCCAGTGAAAACCTATCTGGGCTTGCTTGCCCTACCCACGACATGTTTGCAGGGCACTAACTGGTGACATTGCTACCAGACTCTTAAAAAGAAAAGCCAGGGTGGTTTTGCCAGGCTCAGGGGTGAGTTCCTCTGGCAAAACTAGCCAAGGGAGTTTCTGAATTGAGAAATGAGAGCTATCTCATCTTTATTTACTCTGCCGATTTTTCAATAGATCCGCATCCAAGCTACCCCTCCCAAAGCCTGGGAATGCTTTTACAAACCGACAATGAACAGCGCTGGTCGCCATGCTTAGCACAGGTCACTCATTCACTGAGGGCATTAGGGGACCTTTGGCCCTCAAAATGGGGCTCTGGTTTGAAGTCTCACTTGAAAGAGAGCCTCACTTGAGAACCTGCTCACACCAAAGCCACAGGCAGGATGTGGGCTTGGGAAAGCTTCATAGGATGGATGCTGCTTGCTGAAGCCACACGGGGAGACTTCAATCCTGCCTGTTGCTTGGGAAAGGAGGTTCCCGAGAACAAGGAGGTGATTGTGTTCTAGCAGATTCCTCACTCTGGGATGGAACAATGGCCTTTGATTCTGTTCTCCATCCCTCCCACCTAAGAACTTAACTGAGACTGATGTGTCTAAATGGTCTCACTAAGAAGAGGGAAAAGGAGGCTGTCGCTGCGGATTTTCCCTTAATTCTGACAAAGCTGGAAATCTATTCAAATTCTTACCATGCTAAGGTATTAAAACTGAAAGCAAAAAAGAAAACAGATTCTGGGGGCTGGGGACGGCGAGCTCATTTTCCACAAGGCAGCTAATGCCCAATTCAATCTAATTCAACGAGCATTTCTTGAGGGCACCTATGTACCTGGCACTGTCCGAGGTGCTAGTGGCACAAATGATCAGAATGAGAAGAAGCCCTCCATGGGCTTACATTCTATTGGAGATGACCACACACACACACACACACACACACACACACACACACACACACACACTAAATGAATCAACAAGCTTTTATTAAGCATCTTCTATGTGCTAAGTAATGAGGAATACAAAGATGAAAATAGTTCCTGTCCTCAGGGAGTTTATATTTTATGGAGATTACTGCACATATAAATCAATCAGTAAATCAATTAACAAGGTTAATCTCTCTCTCTTCTTCTTCTTCTTTTCCTTCTTCTTCCCTCCCTCCATCCTTGTCTCTCTCTCTCTCCACTTCCTCCTCTTCCTCCTCCTCCTCCTTCTTCTTCCCTCTCTCCCTCTCTCCATCCGTCTCTCTCTCTCTCTTTTTCTCTCTTCCTTCTTCCTTCTCCTTCTCCTTCTCCTTCTCCTTCTCCTTCTCCTTCTCCTTCTCCTTCTCCTTCTCCTCCTTCTCCTTCTCCTTCTCCTTCTCCTACTTCTTCTCCTTCTTCTTCCTGCCTCTCTATCCCTCTCTCTCTCCTCCTCCTCCTTCTTTCTCTCTTTTTCTTCTTCTTCTTCTTCTTCTTCTTCTTCCCTCTTTCCATCCATCTCTTCATCTCTCTCTCTCTCTCTCTCTCTCTCTCTCTCTCTCTCTCTCTCCTCTCTGTTGGTTTCTCTCTCTCCCCCTGTGCTAGTCCCTTTGCTAAATGCTGGGGACAAAAAAGACCAAAATGAGGCAACCTCTGTCTGCAGAGTGCTTATATTCATTTGGAGGTAACTACATGTATAAAGCAATCAATAAATTAATTAACAAAAGCTTATTAAGAACTTTTAAAGTATCAGACAATGGGGATAAAAAGGTGAAAATGAAATAGTCCCCATCCTCAGGAAATTTATGTTCCATTGGGGTGAAACAACATATATATATATATTCATATATATTAAGACCTGTCTCTGGAGGCAGAGGAGGTGGGTTCAAATTCTGCCTTTACAAACACTAGCTGTGTAAAGTAATCTTGGACAGTCATATAGAGTTACTCAGTTTTCTCATCAGTAAGAGAAGAGGGTTGAGGTCAATGGCATCTGAAGTTGCTTTCAGCCACCTTACCTATGATCTTATTTTTTGTAGTTTCACAAATGTAGGAAACTCCCTTCACCAGTACAGATCTTCTCTTATTGTGAAGATTATAGTCTTATAGCATATAGCTTATAATCTTAGGATCTCCTGGGGAGGTAAGGAGTTAATTGACTTATCCAGGCTCACATAGCCAATATGTGTGAGAAGTAGGAATTGATACAAGGATTTCCTAACTCCAGGGTCAGTTTTTTATTCTCCTACCTCAAGATGCTTCTCACAAACTATTTTATCTGTAAAATGAGGTTTAAACCACATACATTTATACATGCATATACATACTTACACACATATATACATATAGATACATACATTTGGAGCTTTCAACTCTAAATCTATGATACTCCAGTGTTACTGTACCATAATGTGCCTCAGTTTTCTCATCTATAAATGAGGGCTGGACTCATCTATCTATCTCTATTAGTAATATCTATATCTATCTAGACTCTGAGGTCTCTCCCAGCATAACTATAAGTAATATCTTCTCAGAGGCAGAAACAAAGAGTTTTTTTTTATTAGCAGCATCAGTCATATAGACTAATTAATCTTCATATTAGTAGGAGGGTTAAACAAAGCCCAGATTTCTATTAAAAGGCCTGAAGGCCACAGGTTCCTACTGATTTGCTTCCTAAGAACGGTTGACTTTCTGCTGGATACTCATGTCATCTGTAGGCACAGGGAAAAGGAGGTCAAAATGTTTGTGTTCTGCCTTCATGACTTTTTGGGTCAAATCAACTTCTGTCTGCTCTATGAGCCAAACTGGTTTGCTCACTGCTCCTGAACACACCCTGGCCACTGTTGCTGCCTCTGCACTTGGCTGTGAAAAGCACTCCTACACATTTCTGCCTGGCTCAGGACCTTCAGAAAAGGCATAGCTCCCATGTTATGACCTTCACAAAGCCTTTCCTGGCTCCTTTGCTGCCCTCCAAGTGGAGACATGGTATCATTCCTCTACCTCCCCACAAAATTTCGCCTAAGTCTTTAAAGATTGCTGATGACATGGTCAGTTTTGGAATGAGGGGATTTCTGGGCATGGCTGATTCTTTCTGCTAAATCAGACACTCCTGGAGGTTGATAATTATATGATGTTTGAGGGCAGGGACTGTTTCTCTCTGATTTATTTCTGTGTTCATTCTTCCCTGCCTCTCTCTGTCTACCCTCTCTCTCCCTCCATCCTCTGTCTCTTTCTTTCTTCCTCCTTCCCTTCCTCTTTCTTTCTCTCTTTCTTTTGTCTGTCTGTTTCTTTTGCCTTCTCTCTCTCCCTCCCCCTCTCTTTTTCTATCTGTCCCTGTCTCTGTTTTTCTCTCTGTCACTGCCTTTCTGTCTCTGTGTATGTCCCTCTACTCTCCCATCATTTCTCCTTTCCCTTCCTATTTTTTCTTTCCTTTCTTACTTTCTTTCATCCTTTTTTCTCTTCCTTCCTTTTTCTTATCTTTCCTTCCTTCTCTTGCATCATCTTTTCTTCCTTCCCTTCTTTGTTTTTCTTTCCTTCCTTCCTTCTTTCTTTTCTCAGTGACAGATGTCAGTGATTATCTATTAGAAGGGAGGAAGAGACTAAGGAAGGAGGAAAGAGAAATGGGAAGAAAAGATGAAAGGAAGAAAGGAAAGAAAAGAGGAAGAAGAAACAAGGAAGGAAGGGCACAAGGAAGGAAAAATTGAAAGAAAATATGCAAGAAAGGAAAAAAGGGAATGGGAAGGAAGGCGGAGGGAGAAAGGAAGGAAAAGAAGGAGAGAATAAAGAAGTAAGGAAAAAAGAAAAAAGGAAACATGGGAGAAGGGAATGAAGAGAGAAAAGGATGAAGGAAAGTAAGAAAGAAATAAAAGAGAAAGGAAGGAGGGAGGGGAGAGAGACACACAGAGAGACAGAGAAAGAGATGGAGGAGAAAGGAGGAGAGAGAGAGAGACAGACTAACAGATAGAGATAGAGAGATAGTTAAATAGATGAGAGACATAGAGAAAGAGACAAAGACAGAGAAGGAGAGAGACAGAGAGGGGGGAGGAAGAGAGGGAGGGAAGGAAAGGGAAATTTTATAAGTATTTATGAAGCCCATACTATGTTCTACCATACTAGGTACTAGGAATAAAAAGACAAAAATAAAATAGGAAAAATTAAAAGGAACAAAGAAGAGAAAGAAAAGAGAGGGGAACAAGACAATTAGCAGGGAAGGGAGAGAGAAAGAAAAACAAAAGATGAAGGAAGAAGAGAAGAGAGGGAGAAAAAAGGGAAGAAGGTTCATAGGCTACCAGCTTCAGAACTAAAAGGAACTCTGGAGGCTGCCGAGTCCTGTACTTCATTGTTCAAATCAGAAAAAATGCCCAGGGAGGAGAGGTTTAACAGGTCAGAGGTTAAGGCTGGAAGGGACATTAGAGATTTTCTAGTTTAATCCACTCCTATTTCACAGGAGGAATCTGAAATCTAAGAAAGACTAAAGGAAGTAAATAGATAAAGGAAAGCATTCGGTGTCCCTCTGGCTTTTGAGGAAACACATTTCCTAGGTGTTTCTATCACCACACTTCCCTCCATCCTAAAACCTCCATCCTCTGCTTCTGATTTTGTTTGAATCTCATTAGGCTCTCTGGGCAGAAGGGAAGAGACTCCTCCCCCAGGTTTGGACCAGGAGTAGCTGCTGGGAGCAATCTCCTTCCCTCATGCTTTACCTGGGTTGATAACAAATCATGTTCACGCTTAGATCTGTACATTTAAAAGCCAGACAAACCCAAAATCCTAGGCTCCCAGAGCTAGAAGGGGCTTTCAAAGATATCCAACAATGCTCTTATTTACAGAGTAGGAAACTGAGGCCCACAGAGGCTCGAAGCCACTGAAGCAGGATGCCTCTGCTAAACCTCCTCCTGGGTCATTTTGGAGCCCAAAGGGAGGGCAGTTTGGGACTGAGGCAAGAGCACCCATTGGGGATTAGTGTTGTCCCTCTGTGATCTTGGACCCTTGATTTAACTGCTCTGGTCTTGTTTCATCATCTGTACAATGAAAGATTCAGCCAAATGATCCCAGTGTCCATTTTAGCCCCAAACATTTACATTTAGAGTCACTCATTGAAAAGGTTTCATTTAGAAGAGATTGCCATGTTCTGTCCCCAGTTATGGGGAGCAGCACAATGTAGTCATCAGAGCAGAAACTTACAATTTAGCTGGAAGGGATCATCCAGCACCCTCATTTTATGGATTAGGACACAGGCAGTTTAAGAAGGTGAAATTACCTGTCCAAGGTCACACAGGTCACAAGAGTCTGGATTTGAACCTGGATCCTCTGACTTGGTCTGCAAAGTGGCACAGTGGATACTGGGCCTAGAATCAGAAGATCTGAGTTCAAATGTGACCTCAGACACTTACTAATTGTGTGAGCCTGGGCAAATTAATACACCTGTTTGCCTCAGTTTCCTCATCTGTAAAATGAGCTAGAAAAGGAAATGGCAAAACACTAGAATATTTGCTAGGAATATGCCAAATAGTCATGAACCTTGGTACTAGAAGGGATCTTAGAGTCTCTGTTATGGTGGTTCTTGATCCATGAGCCACGGACGTTCCAGTGCCTGAATAAATACTAGCATTAAAGGCCTCTTGCAATTTGTGGCAACCATGCAGCTTTCTTCTGCCTATTTCCTCTGCCTATTAGTATCCCCTTTTCACAAACACTGAGGCCTCAGGTGGGAGAGCCTGCATTTACAATACATTATAAATGTATTTATAATATTCAATGCAGCTCTCTTCTCAGGGAAAAAATGGAAATCGAGGGGATGCCCATCAATTGGGGAATGGTTCAATAAACTGTGTTACATGTTTATGATGGAATATTATTATTCTATGGGAAATGATGAGCATGATGCTCTCAGAAAAAAAAAAAACCCTGCAAAGTCCTCCATGAACAAAGTAAATGTACAAAGTAATAGTAATGTTTTGGGATGACCAGATGCAAATGACTTTGGTATTCTCAGTAGTAAATCATCCATGACTACTCTGAAGGATTATGATGAAAAATCCTATCCATACCCAGACAAGGAACTAATTATGTCTGATACAGATTGAAGCATTCTCTCTCTGTCTCTGCCTCTGTCTCTCTCTCTCTCTCTCTCTCTCTCTCTCTCTCTCTCTCTCTCTCTCTCTCTCTCTGTCTTTAACTTAATTTTTCTTGAGGGTTTTTATTTTCATTAGGATGGGAGATCTGTTTTCTTTCAAACTTGACTTTTATGTAAATGTTTTGTATAATTTCACATGTGGTTTCTTAATTGTGGGTGAAGATAAGCATGAAAACCTAGAACTCAAAAATCTTAAAAACAAATGTAAAAATTGTTTTGAATGTAACGGGAAAATATTAAATACATAAAATAAAACTTAAAAATATAAAAGAAAAAATTATTCTGTATAAATATAGGAAGTCAGATCTTTAGGGCTTCTGGGATGCCTTTCTTACACTTAAGAGAAATAAATGTTAACAGAAATAAGCAAACTGAGAATAAGAAGCTGATGTGTCTGGTGAAATCAGCCTGGTTTGGGTGGGGCTAGGTAATATAGAAACCCAGGTCAGCTCGGCTATTTCAGGTCCTTCACCTGGAATCCTCTGTGCTTGCTGGCCTTATCCTTTAGGGCTGGCTTTGGCCAGAACAAAATACGTTTGGATATAAGGCAGACGGATGAAAGAGAGGAAAAGCATGGGATCATTTCTTTAGCCTTGGAAGGCCTGTGATCATAGCTCATAAGCTCTTAACTAGAAGGGATCTTAGAAACCACCTAATTTCATGACCTACAGCTCATGAGAATCTGATTAGACCAAGCATATTAAGCATTTCACAAACTGGAAAAATGCTACATTAATGGCAACTGTTTTATGATTGTGATTGCATATATTTTTCAATCACAGTGATTATTAAAGATCACCTAATAAGGCACACAGGGGTTGCTCTGTTTTAATAGCATGAGTGTACACTCCAGTAAAACAATGTATTTATTTTCTTTTCTGTACCAGATTTGTAATTTTATCGAGTTGTAAAAAGTGGAAATTCCCTCCATCGATGCAACTGTAATTGCATAAAGCAACTCTTTAAGGTTATATAAATTGTGGAAAGCTCGCAATTGGTAGTAGAGTATAGAGTTGTCTTACCAAAGAAATCACAGACCCATGAAGTACTGAAATAAATATACCTATATATCCATACATGATAATAGCTGGCATTTATATAGCACTTTAAGGTTGGCAAAGTGCTTTACAAATATTATCTCATTTGATCATTACAAAAACCCTGGAAGGTAGGCACTATTATTATTTTTATTTTACAGATCAGAAAACTGAAGCATGGAAAGAATCATAACTGAACTTGAGTCACATACTTAATGTGTCTAAGGAATGATTTGCATTCAAATCTTCTTGGCTTCAGATTCAGTGTTCTGAATAGCAGGTTATGTAGCTCTCCTGAAAATTTTTTAATATCTAAATTTTAAATAAATATCTAGAATTTTTACTTGTTAATATTGATTAAAGTAAATTAAAAAAAAATTAAATATCTAAAACATGAAAGAAAACCCAAGAAAGAGATATATATGGTAATCTCCCAAGAACCTTACCTCATCCACCACCTTGGAAAAATAGTGGAGAGTAGTAATGACTTCTTCATCTCCTTTTCCAAGTGCAAAATTCTAAGATAAAAATAAAAATAAAAAAGAGCCAGGTGTTATCAGAGTGCCATAGGTATCAGTAATAGAGTAAACACACTGAGTTCATGAGATTGCCTTTTCCTTTTGCATCTAGCTTTTCTTAAATGAAGAAAATCATGATGAACAAGATCAGGGAAAGGATTCCTTCAAAAAGAACTATGATTTAGAACTGGGCAATCTTCCCTTGGCTAATGAGAAGAGATGGTGTGGGCTCCTCTCCATCCCACCCTATCAATCCATGCATTTTTCCTGACACTGGCTGCCCCATTATTGGCCCACATCCTTTTTATTGCATTTTTTTGAAATAAAATTAGTTGACTCACTTATTTTATCAACTCTTCCAATAGTGATCTAGTTATCTACAACCTTCCCCCCCGCTTTGGACTGAACCTGTAATTTCACTGGTAAAGAAAACTTCCAGTGAGGAAAAAACTTTCTACCAATGTAGGTCAGTACCTTCTCTGTAACTTTGACTCTTGGAGAGTTGCTGGGGAACCAGAGGGTAAAATGACCTGACCAGGATCACATAGGCACTATTTCAGAAGTGGGGCTTGAAACCAGGTCTTCCTGATTCTTCAACCAGCTTTATCCATTATGTCATATTGCCCCTTTTCCCACTGCTTTTAATCTATTCTAGCAGAGCTGTCTCTATGAAACAGTAAATTTTTAAAAGGTAGAACTGTTTCTCTTTTTTACTGATTGATTGATTGATTTTATTTCTTTTTAGGACTGTGTCTCTTCAATTGCATGATATGCCTTTCAGGGCCCTTCACAAACTCTTTCCTTGTCTTTGCTGCCATTTGCAGTAAACGCAGAATACATAGTGTGTACATAACAAGAACAATTAAAAAAAATCAATAATACTAATTCAACATATTAATAATTATTATAGAGAACAATGGTTTGGAGAATTTCACCATAAAATTTCCTTTATCAATCCCCTTATCAAGTCATTAAAATAGAAACACCTGGAGAGCAGTTATAGTTTCATTTTTTCCTTTATACTTTCAGCACCTAGGACAGTACCTAGAATACAGCAGGTGATTAACAAATGCTTTATAGTATTGAATCCCATTACCTGTTTCTCATATGCCAGTAATTGTTTGGAAAGTTGTTGGGTAGCTAAGCACATTTCATTCTGTAGGGGGGAAAAAGATACCAATGTTAGTACAAAGTGTTTAAAGGGACTTCCAAGAACCAGCTCAGATCTTTCCTTATTGTGGGGGTCAGATCTAAGGCACATTTGAGGCTCCTTCATTTTATTCTTTCCTTGATTGTAATCAATTATGGGAATCATTGGGATGTAGTGGGTTAAAGGATTGCTCTGGAGGCAGAAAAGATTTGGATTCAAGTGCTCCTCTGACAAATACTGGCTGTGGGAACATGAACAAGTCATTTTCTTCTTGGAGCATAAACTACAGACGAGCTGCCCATCTGTGCTGTGGGAAGGAGTTTCCACAAGGGAAGTAACACACATATATCCCGGTGAAATTGAAGATCTGGATGTGAACCCACTTATTAATTCCTTTGTCCTAGCACTATCACGAGCTGTCAACCACAGTGGTTGTGTGCCCTCCTTGGCAAGAATTAAGCAACAAGCTGAATTTGATTCTTCCTTGCCTTTGGAACTGGGCTGGCAATAGCTGTGAAAAACAGTGGAAAAACCCGCCACAGATCTCCTGGCATCAAATTGCACCAGAGGGCAAAAGGAGAAAATGATAATTTGCCACTCAAGTGCACCTCCCTTGGACTCAAGTAAAGAAGGGGCCAGGAAAGACTATGTTAGCTTCTCAGGAAGGTTTAACGAAGCCAGGTGCCCCATGCGCTGTTTCTGGGTAATAACAATCATCACAACATTATCTCACACTTATATAACACTTTTAGGTGTGCAAAGAGCTTTTACAAATATGATCTCCTTTTCACCTCATAACAACCCTGGAAGTGAGGTTCTATCATTATCCCAATCTCACTGAGGCTAAGAGAAGGCTTCCCAGAGATTGCACAGGTGGGAAATTCATAGGCCCATAGATTTAAGTGTTAGAAAGGGCCTTCGAGGTCGTGTTGAGAGGCAGTATGGTAGAGTGAATAGAGAGGCCTACGTGTGGAATCAAATTATTTTATTTATAGATTTATGATACTTATGATACAGTCCCTAATTTTACAGATGAGGAAACTAAGGCCCAGAGACTTGAAGTACTGTTCAGGGCCACAAAGCTGATAAGTGCATAAGGTCATGAGTTCATAGACCCAAAGTTGGAAGGATATTTAGAGAATTTAGTCCAATTCTCTCATTTTATAAATGAGGGGGGAAGAGAGAGGAGGGAAGGGAGGGAGGACAGAGACAGAAAAAGACAGAGAAAGAGGGAAGACAGAGACAGAGAGGGAGGGAGAAAAAAGAACAGAAACAGAGAAAGAGAGGAAAGAGAGAGATAGAAGACAGAGACAGACAGAGAGAGGGGAGGAGGAAGGGAGGGAGAGAGAAAAAGAGGATAGAGAGACAGGGAAAGAAAAAGACAGAAAAAGAAGGAAGACAAAGAGACAGAGAGGGAGGGAGAAAAAAAGAACAGAAACAGACAGAGAAAGAGAGGAAAGAGAGAGACAGAGAGAAGACAGAGACAGACAGACAGAGAGAGGGGAGGAAGAAGGGAGAGAGAGAGAAAGAGGTCAGAAAGACGAGACAGAAAGAAAAAGAGGAAAGAGAATAGACAGAGACAAAGAGAGAGAAATAAAGCAAGAGAAAGAGAGAGAGAGACAGAGAGAGAGAGAGAGATAAGACAGACAGAGACAGAAACAGAGGCAGACACGCACAGATGTGGGGGGAGATAGGGGAGAGAGAGAATATACAAAGACAGACAGAGAGGGGGGGAGAGAGAGAAAGAGAGAGAGAGAGAGAGAGAGAGAGAGAGAGAGAGAGAGAGAGAGAGAGAGAGGGAGAGGGAGGGAGGGAGGGAGGGAGAGAGAGAGGGGGGGAGGGAGGGAGAGAGAGAGAGAGATTGAAACAGAGAGAGAGACAAAGAGGGGAAACAGAGACAGAGAGAGGAAGGAAAGGAGAAATCATATCTGCCATGAAACTTCTCTTTAGTGCAAATAACCCTCCTACATGAGACCCCTCTGCTCACTCAACTGCTGGTGTCTCTCCACCCTTGAGATATTTTGTATTTATTTTTTAATAACAATGAGTAGCATTCACATAGAGCTTTAAGACATGGACACAAACATTTTGCATATTTTCTTAAGCAGTTATCATATGCCAGGCACTGTGCTAAATAGTGAGGACACACAGAAAGCATCCCTGTCTTTGAGGAGCTCCCATTCTAATGTAATGTCTCCTCTGATGCTCACAGCCATGCTCACAATATAGTTGGTGCTATTGTTAGTTCCATTTTCCCAATGAAAAGACCAGGATTCAGAGACACTAGTTGAATTTCTCAGGGTCACAGAGCCAGTCTCTAGGGCAGAATTCATATTCTTACTATCTCTTAATTCCAAGCCCAGTGTTCTAGCTATCTACTTATGATGCTTGTAGTTACCACATGCTCCCACATTTCCCTCCCATCTGATGAGACCGGGGGTAGGACCTGTTTTGTTTTTGTATTTTTGGCCCTGTGCTTATGATGATTGATTGACTGATTGACTGACTGTGTCTAGAACTCTAGAAAAGTCACCCAGATAGTCTGTTAGTTCTTCTAGCTAAAGCAGAGGTAATTGTTCTATAGATTTTTATTATGAAAGGTACTATAACAAAAGACCCAGGCATGGGTTAATAGCCCAAGTCAAACATCAGCTTCCTTAAATGGTGGTTGATCAAGGAAGAAAGATAAGCTTTTAGAAAATCTTGAAGAAAAACAGAGCTGCTGGTAAAGGACTTATTGATCTTGCCGAATCCAGTGGTGGCTGGGATCTAGAGCCACCCAAATGCTGTTGAGTTGAACTGATTCCCAAATGTTTCTGTGCCTCTAGGACATGTGATTTCAGTCATGTGGGACTTTCTTTTGGTTTGGGTGGGTCACCGTTCTTATATAGAGCAATTTGGGGAAGTTGCTGAGTGGTCAAATGTTCCATCTCTAGGTTGTTGACCTTTCCTTAATGAGCCTCTTGGACCGTAGTGTGACAATTTAAAAGATTTGAGAGAAATTTTCTGTATAATTTAAACATTTTATTAGTAAGGCCAACAGGTTATTAATAAAAGGATGGCCATTTGGCTATCTTTATTAGATAAAAAGAGTAAAGATATAAAAAGAGTAGGTGTGGTTATATTAAAATGAGGGTCTTGAAATACATGACTTGTATCTCCTAAATCTTGGTCAAAGAGACACCAATTTCTATATTACCAACAAAAGGGAGGATCCACATTTCCCAGACTTGTCTGAGCAAACACAATGAGAAGGATACCTATTAGCCCAAACTTAGAATTTCTTTTATTGTCTGTTAAGATCTTAGCCTGGGTGAATCCTTGAGATTTCCCATGCTAGTTGATTTCTGGATGAGTTAGTAAAAAAAGGGAAAGACTTTAGTCCTAATATAATAATTAGTCATTAAATATAAAAGAGAAATATTCATTTCACACAGTGATGAGGGCCAGAGTAATTGATTGCGGTTGGCAGAGACTGGAGTTTTGATGGAATATGTGTCTGTAACCTCTTCTCCTAAATAAACTAAAGGTAAAATAAACTAAATGACCAAAGAGAATGGCCATCATGAATTCTTCATATGTTCGAATCCCAGCATTTGGTGCCTACCATCTCATCATTTAGTGCTAAACCCCAAACACATCATTTGGAACCAGGAATTGCTCCCCTAAATCACATCAACAGCAGGAGCTTGGCTTTTATATCATGTAGAATGTAAGTTCCCTGAGGGTAAGGACTATTTCATCCTTTGTATTTCTACCATCTGCCATAGTACGTGGTATATAGTAGGTGCCAGATAAATGCAGACTGACTTACTGATGGACTGCTAGGATACACAAGAGTTTAGATTCCACTGGCACAATCTCCTTGATTCCAGGTTACCTGCAGGCCACAATGAGGCTTGTAGGGAGAGATTTACTTATAACTTATGACATCATTTTAAGTTTAGAGCTAGAAGAGATCTTAGAGACTATTTTGACCAATCTCTTACTAAGAAACTGATTTATGGAAGTAAAATACTCATTGAAGATCATACTGCTAATCTGAGCAGGCAGGATCTGAATGCAGACCTTCCTAACACAAGTCTGGGCCTCTGCCCATTTGTGCTCACTAACTTTTGAGCATTTAGAATAGTGTGGGCACATAGTAGTTGCTTAATAAATGCTTAATGACTAACTAATATATTTAGCTGCCTCCACCATCTCTATCCTGAAAATGTTTTGTTGGCAGTTCCTATTGGCGACATAGAAGGCAGAATAATCGATGAAGAACTGGAAAGGATGCAGAAATGTTAAACATTAGCAAATGTTTAACACACAGTTCTCTGGGGGAGGGGAGTGCCTGCAAAACACACTTGTAAGATTAACCTGCATTATTAACACTCTATCACTTTCTTAAGCCTAGCCAATCAATCAATCAATCAATCAAGCTCTGATTTGTAGCACTGGTTGATTTTTGAATTGTAAATGCTCACAGTGAAAATTTAACAATGGGCTCTTCTTCATAAGCTAGTTTTAGCTGGCTTCAGCACCCTTGGTCATTTTATAGATGAAGAAATGAAACCCCCTAGAGATGTTAAATAATGTGGCCCAAATCACCTAGGTAATCCCAGGGATTCTACTCCAAACTCTAACACAGACTTTATATTTCACTTTGCTTTCTCTTCATTGAAGGGATTGCGAATATTCTTCCTGATTCTGCTCACTTCCCTCTGCATCAGTTCATTGAAGTCTTCCCTTACTTATTCACATCCATCACATTCATCATTCTTTCTGGCATAGGGATATCCTATTCCATTCATGTACCACAACTTAATTTTCTGTTCCCAATCAATTCCCACCCACTTATTTCCAGTTCTTTGCTATCACAAAAAGCACTTGTTCTTTCATGTGCTTCTGAGAACTTTTTTTTTTTTTTTTTTTTTTTTTTTTTTTTTTTTTTTTTTGGTTAACAACTTCCTTGAGGCACAGCAATTAGCTTTGTGGGTCAAAGCTTGTTGGATTATTCTTATCGGAACTAAGTATTAATAGAGGACAGAGATAAATAAAAGCACAGAGAATCCAACCCTCCCTTCAGCTATTTATTCCAATTTTTATTCAGTTGTGTATTCCATCCACCCTTAAATCCCATGGTCCATAGTGATTGGCCAAAGCACAGTGGTTGGATTTTGAGGTTCCCGGAGTAGGTAAAAGTAATTTAAAAGTAGATAGTTACAGAAAGGAGATGGAGAAATAAGAATCCTAGCTACAGAATAAATCGTCTTACGTGTGTGTAACAGAGTATTATTGTTCCATAAGAAATGATAACAAGGATTCTGAAAAATAAGGGAAGATAATAAATTGATACAGAATCAAACAAATGGAGCAACATAACAATTTACTCAATGAACACAACACTGGGAAAGCAGCATTGAAAAAAAATACCAGACCTGAGTCAATGTAACACAATCTGGACAGGCAGCATGGGTCAGGGGAAGGAGCACTCACTTGAGAGTCAGATGACATTAATTCATATCCTATCCCTGATACTTACTATTTATGTGATATTTAACTTCCCTGGGCTTTATTTTGTTCATCTGTAAAATGGGTTGGACCTCATGATCTCATAGGTCTTTTCCAGTTTTAAAATGATCTATGTTTCCATAAGAATGGCAGATAGGAGAGAGACAGGGAGACTATAGGTGCAGAATGAGGTATATACTGTTAGACATGCCCAATAAATACACTGTTTTATTTCACTTAATTATACTGCTTTCTTTAAAGAAAGAGTTTTATTGGGGGAGAAAGATTATTGGAAAATGGCATTATGTTTATTTATTTTTAAATAGTATTTTATTTTTCTAAATGCATATAAAGATGGTTTTCTTTTTTTTTTGAAATAGTATTTTATTTTTCCAAATATATGCAAAGATAGTTTTCAACATTCACCTTTGTAAAACCTTGTGTTCCAAAATTTTCTCTCCTTTCCCCCCATCCAAGACAGCAAATAATCTGATATAGGTTAAACATATATAATTTAAGAATTGTTTTCGCCATTCATTTTTGTAAGACTTTGTGTTACAAATTTTTCTCCCTCTCTCCTTTACTTCCCTCCTCCCCAACATAGCAAGCAATCTGATATATGTTGAATATGTGTAATCCTTTTAAACATATTTCATATTTGTCATATTGAATGATATCTTGTTTTAAAAAAAGATAAAACAACAAAACATTTAAAAATTAAATGATAATTTCTAAAGGGGACTGATAATCCACTCTGAATTAAGTCAGATTACTTATTTTCGTTCCTTTGACCAATAATAAAAATGTGACTGTGTAATTTATTCACAAGACAATTCATTGTGGCTTAAATGTCTTTATGAGCTAATGAAATCATTGGAGGATCCCATTTCGACTTAATTAAACTGAGTAACAGTCCAAACCAAAGTGAGCTCCCATACTATGGTGAGCTCTGAAGTCTTAGCAATAGGTTTTGCTGAAACCATTTTTCTCTCTCTCTTCTTGAACCCTTCCTTTTGTCTTAAATTTTCAGGCAGAAACCTGAATGGAAGCCTTGATGTGGCCAGTTTGTGAGAGGAAAATAAAGAGTGTGAGGGAAGCGAAACATAGATAGTCTATGTGTAAAAGGCTAGGGCCAAAAGGTTGTTTCAGGTAATGATTGGGGCCTCTCACAAAAGACCCCGGAAGGCTCAAAGCTTTCTGTGAGCTCCCTAGGGACCAAAAGAAACCCAGGAGAGACCTCTCTTCCATGTCTGCTTGGCTGTTATAGGAGCTAAAAACACAATGAGAGACATTCTGGGATGGTGGAGAGAGAGCCAGCCTCAGGACTGATATGAGTTTAGTCCATTACCTATCCTACCCAAGTGACCCCTGGCCAAATTCCTGACCCCTTCAATGCCCCTAGGCAACAGTAATTAGAGGCAAGCCTGAAATCAGGAAAATCTGAGTTCAAATTCAGCCTTACTAGTCATGAGAACCTGAGCAAGTCACTTAACCCTGTTTGCCTGTTTCCTCATGTGTAAAATGAGCTGGAGAAGGAAATAGCAAACTACTTCATTATCTTTGCCAAGAAAACTCTAAATGGGGTCACAAAGAATCACATGATTAAAATGACTGAACAACAACAACCTTCTAAGATGATCAATTGTAAACACTTGTTGATCTGTATTGGTAAATGGTGGCTTCTCATTTAGTATTCTATTTTTTTTTCTGAGGCAATTGGGGTTAAGTGACTTGCCCAGGGTCACACAGCTAGGGAATGTTAAGTGTCTGAGATCAGATTTGAACTCAAGTCTTCCTGACTTCAGGGCTGGTGCTCTATCCATTGTGCCATCTAGCTGCCCCTTGCGCCATCTAGTTGACCCACATTCTATTTTTCAAATACATGCAAAGATAGTTTTCAATGTTCACCTTTGCAAAACCTTGTGTTCCCAATTTTTCTTCCTCTTTCCTTGCCACTCTGCTCCCCTAGATAGGAAGCAATCTGATATAGGTTTAAACATGTGCAATTCTTCTAGATGGTGGCTTCTAAAGGGGGCATAACAATGAAATCACAGCTCTCAAATGTAATATAATAATAACTTGGCAAGAAAAATAATATGAGAAATTCACAGAATTACAGAAAGGCTTGTGTGAAGTAATTAGAACCAGAAGAATAGCATACACACCACAAGAATGCCAAAAAAGGCATAATGTAGATGAAAACAACATTAAACAGCTAAATAATCCATCTTCCACCCAGCTGCCAATGATTTTCCAAAAGCATCTTAAGTCTGATATATGATTTGTCACTCAGTTTTTCAACAGCCTCCAGTAGTTTCCTATTACCTCTAGGATTTATAAATATAAACAAATCTGACCTTTAAAGCTCTTTACAATTTGGATCTTTTAGAATCTTCTGGGTTTTTATTGCCTTCCTTTCCTTCTGTGTTCTTGGTATATTGATCTCAGGCCATTGACACAGTACTCTATTTCCCACCTCCAAATCTTTGTACTGCCTGACCCTTTGCTTCCACCTCAGAGATCCCTGACTGTCCTGAAGTCTCCATTCAGGTGCCATCTTCTTCATGAAGCCTTTCCTGGTTTCCACAGTGGGTATAGAAACCCTTGCCCAAATTATCTTGTCATTATTTTGTCTCTATTATGAATATACTTCTATGTGTTCACAGCATCCTAAAGGGAGGTACTGTTCCATTTTTGTCTTTATATGTCTAGCAACCCGACAGAATTCCTGGTCCATAATAGAACCCTAATAAATACTTTCTGGTTAATTGTTTACAGCATCAGCTTAAAGATGTTTTAGTTGGTCTGCAAAGTTAAGACTATTTTCATCATAACAATATTTAAATTTCTAATTCAGAAGCTATCCGTAGCTATAATCAACATAAAGTTCTTTGGGGGAGGGGTCGCACAATAATTTTTTGGAATTTTAAGAGGTCCTGGGACCAAAAAGTTTGAGAACTTCTGGATTACAGTGCTTAATTTTGGTTCAGGAGAACAAGAGAGAAAATACTTCCATTCTCCTGGTAGAGAACTGGAGGATCATGGGAATAGAGCATGGTATGGATCATATGGAGTAGTCTGTCAGTTTATTTAATTGATTTATCCTGCTGTAGAGAGGACTCAAGAGTGAAGCTATCCAAGGAAATTGTGGCGAAAAATACAAAAATCATTAATAAAACTTTTAAAATAAATGCATAAAATAAAAACATGAAGGCAGAAATGAAAAAGCATGAAAAAGAATCATAGGAGAAAAATTACTTGAGACTACAAAAATTTTCCTCCCACTCTGAACATGTCAGAGATGGTGTTTAATTCTCTAGTAAAGCTCCAATCCAAGGCCTTGTTGTCCACACCTCAGTTTTTTTGCTCTTGTTTTCAATCATGTCCAACTTTCCATCACCCCATTTGGGGTTTTCTTAGCAAAGAAACTGGAGTGGTTTGCCATTTCATCCAAGGCCATGTCCAATCGTCCTGATCTAGATTTTGCCACTGAACTCAGATGGCTCTGGAGGGGAAAGTAAGACTGGTGACCTTGTACAGCCAGCCCTCTCTCACTTAAATCCACTTAAATTGCATGCCATGGTTCTCTTTGAGAAAGAAGGACAAACAACAAGAACAACCTTTTCTAGCTCATTTGACATAGGAGGAAACTGAGGCAAAGTGTTAAGTGATTTTTCTAGGGTCACACAGCTAGTGTTTGAGACCAGATTTGAATTCAGGTCTTTGTGACTGTAAGCCCAGTGCTTTATCCACGGTGCCACCTAGCTACCCTTACTTTTCTCACCTATTAAAAATGGGGGAGAGGATGGACTAAAATTTTAATATCTGTAAAGGTCTCATTCTATGATGCTATGAGTTCTGGAATCTTTTTTGTTGTGGTTATTGAGGCAATTGGGGTTAAATGACTTGTCCAGAGTCATGCAGCTAGGAAGTATTAAGTGTCTGAGGCTGGATTTGAACTCAGGTTCTCCTGTCTTTAGGACCTATGCTCTATCCACTATCTAGCTGCCTCAATCCCTAGAATCTTTCAATAAAGGTTTGAGAAGAACTCTGATCCCAGGCAATGAAAGATGTTGTAGTTCCAGGATCTGATTATAGATGGGAAACTAAGCCATCTCTAGAATTTCCCACCAAAAGCCTCCTAACACCTAAAAGGCTCATTCTTTTCCCACTTTATTCCTCTCTCACTTCCTATTTTTCAGACTGTCATACAAATGACAAACACAGAAATCTGTAATATAACCTCAGTCTTACCAACACTTTACATCAATTTACATATACATATTTATATATATATATATATACAACTTTATATACATATGTATTCATATACATGAACTTCTCAAGGGCACAAATTAATTTTTTTTGAATGAGGTCTTAATACAGTCACTGATTCTCTTGGAGAACCAAGGATAAATAACAATAGCACAACATATGATATATAAAAGATGCTTAGTAAATGCATAATCATTAATTGACTATCACAAAGCCCAGAACATAGTTGGTTTTTAATAAATGTTTGCTGTTTGGCCATATGAATTCAATAATGCAGTTTGGCAAGAATTTATCAAGTTTTTATATGGGCAACGTTCTCTTGAGACCAGGCCAAGGATTTCCTCAGAATTGGGCACTGGTTCCCACTCAGTGGTTTGAGAGTCTGATGATTGATTGTACATGCATAAACTATATTAGATTGCTTGCTGTCTCGGGGAGGGGAGAAGTAAGTAAGGAAGGGAGAAAAAAATTTAGAACTCCAAATCTTGAATATTGAAAACTATCTTTACATGTAATTGGAAAAATAAAATATTATTAAGATAGTCTCATGATGATCCAAGGAATGGTGCAGAAATTTTTTTAATAATGTGTTTTAAGAACTGGAAATTGAGAAATAGTTGAATAATTATGGTATATGAATATAATGAAATATTATTGTTCTATAAGAAATGATGAGTTGACTGATTTTAGAAAAGCCTTCAAAGACTTACATGAACAGATGCTGTGTGAAGTAAGCAGGACTAAGAGAAGATTGTACACAGCAACAACAAGATTATGTGATAATCAATCATGATGGACTCTTTTCAACAATTCAGTGATTCAAGGCAATTCCAATAGACATGGGATGAAAGGAGCCATCTACATCCAGAGAGAGAGTTATGGAGACTAAATATGGTTTGAAGCATATTTTCACTTTTTGGGGGGTATTGTTTGCTTGTTTTATTTTCTTTTTTTCTCATAGTTTTTTTCTCTTTTGATTTGATTTTTCTTGAGCAGCATGATGAACTTGGCAATATGTTTAGAAGAATTGCACATATTTAACCTATATTGGTTTGCTTATTGTCTTGGGGAAAGGGAAGGGGGGAGGGAAGTAAAAAATTTTGGAAGACAAGGTTTTGCAAGGGTGAATGGAAAACTATCTTTGCATGTATTTGGAAAAATAAAATACTATTTTAAAAAATATTATTTTTTTAAAAATTTAAGAATAATGTTGAGAGAGGTTTCTTGAACAACAATGATAGCAACCAAATTGGGAATCTCTGGAATAGGGAATTCCCAGAAAAGCAGATCAGCAATTCCACTCCTTATAGTCTTAGAAAGCTGCCTGTGACACAGAGGTTAGTGATTTATTCAGGACCATGCAGCCTCTATGTGTCATAATCAGGATTTGAATCCAGATTTTGGGGTCTCCAACTCTGATTCTTTTTTTAAAAATTTCATTAATATTTCCTTTTTCTAATTGCATATAAAGATAGTTTTCACTATTCATTTTTGTAAGATTTTGAGTTCTAATTTTTTTCTCCTCTCTTCTACTTTCCCTCTCCCCAAATGCTCTATCCATTGAACTACCTAACTCCCCTTCAAAAGAGAACAGGGGCAACTAGGTAGTGCAATGGATAGAACACCAGTCCCAAAGTCAGGAAGAAATCTGCATTAAATTACAAACTAGCTATGTGAACTGGGCAAGTTAGCTAACCTTTTCTTCCTCCAAAAAAGAAAAAAAGTCTAGGAAATTGCTGGTGAGAAAACTCCTTTCAATTAGTTAGTGATCATTGATTAAGTACCTGTTATGTCAGGAACCCAGAATAAAAAAAAAAAAAGAAAAAGAAGAAGAATATTAAAGGTTAATTGTTCTTCACCTGGTAGAGATGCCTGGGGAAATGAGAGGTACAGGAAGTGACTTGTTTAGGGTCTTATAGCTAGCACACAGAGTGAAAGGCAGAACTTGAACCTTGGTTCTCCTGACTTTGGTTATTTATCTGTGGTGCTGGGCTGCTTCTCTTAGTCAAAACTGATCATAGAAATCATAGATTTAGAGAGAGAAGAGACCTCAACCCCACAAAATGACAGAGGAGGAAATTAAGGCACAGAAAAGTTAAATGACTTGTCCAGTATCACAGAAGTAGGACTTGAATCCAGTTCCTCTGATCCAAAATCAATGAATGATCTTTCTTTCTATCATACCAGACTTCCTCTTAAAATGTACCTTCATAAAAAAACATTTTAATGATATATCTTCATTACCTACATTTCCCAATATAGTCATCTCTCTTAAGGTTCCCAGAGAGTAATTCCTTATGACAAATAAGAAAATAAAAGTCGAGGCAGCTAGGTGGCACAGTGGATAGAGTACTAGCCCCACAGTCAGGAAGACTTGAGTTCAAATTTGATCTCAGACAAATAACACTTCCTAGCTGTGTGACCCTGGGCAAGTCACTTAACCCCATTTGCCTCAGCAAATAAATAAATAAATAAAAAGAAAATAAAAGTCTAGCAAAACTAATCGACATACTGAAAAATTTGGATGCTATGTATTTATATTGCTCCCAACATGGAATCTTCCATCCCTGCAAAAGAGCCAAAGGCCAGTCTTTCTCCTATCTCTTCTCTATTGTTTTGTTATTTTTCTTTCTATTTTTGTTGTAGTCATTATGGCTATTTTCTTGTTGTTGTGCTCACTTCATTTTGCATCTGTTCATATAAGTCTTTCCTACATGCCTAATTTTTTTTTAAAAAGAAACTCCCAAAGGTAGCTTGTAAATACATTGGGAACATGGGAAGGGAGAAGGGACTGGAAGTTGATTCAGAGAATATTTCAGGGTATCAGTAGAGTTGGGCAACAACTAGCTAAGAAAAACAGTGTGTGTGTGTGGGGGGGGTGGGACGACACTAAAAGAAATTGAATAAAATTTATGCAGATAAAAGAATCCCATTTTAAAACAAATGGATCAAAGAAGAGATGCTGTCCTATTTGTAAATACCAAATGCAAGACTGTGAGCAGAACTGAGACCCAAGCAGCCGATCCTGATGCCTCTGTTCCCATGATTGTTCAGGGCTGTTCATCAGAGGTTGGCAGCTGGGATTAGACAGTCTCACTCACATCCTCTGCATGAAAATTAGAGATGGGAGGGAGGGAGGTCTTTGGCCAAAAGAAAGGCCCATGTGAATGTCATGTGCTCTGAGCTCCAGTTTCTTGGAATGCAAGGCCTGCTTCTTTTTGGCCAAACTCAAGTTTCTGGTCCAAAAGAAACAAATGCTGAAGCGGGAGCTTGGATATTACCAGGTAAAGGTCTGAGGCAGTGGTGGAAATGGGGCCTGGAGGCTCTTGGAAAGGACCCAGAACCTAGAGGACAGCATTCTGAGATTTCTAGGTTTCCAAGTTGATTAGAAATTATTCAATTTCAGGACTAAAATCATTGAATTAATTAAATTGTAGTTAATTTCTGAAGCAGCAGTTGCCATGTGCCAGGCACTGGGGAGACAATGAGCACAAAGAAGCCCCTTCCCTCAAGGAGATTGCATTTTGAGGGAAAGAGGGAACAATATTCAGAGGACCACCATAGTTCCATTAAGTTCACAATCTGGCTGCCATCTTGGATCCCTCTTTTTTATTCTCCCTAAAGATCTAATCCAATGCCTTATCTTGTCGCATCTCCCCACACCACACCTTTCTCATGCATTTCTTTCCTTTTACTGCACTTGGTACTAGGACACAAGGATAATTCTGGCTTTCAGAGAGATTCCATTCTAATGGGAGAAGAAAACATTCTGTGGAATGGGAATGAGGGTCAGAGAGGAGTCTTTTAGCAGTGTGGGCCCGATTATATTCGAGGAGAGCTGAAGGGGGAAGAGAGTGGCATTTTCCTACCTTTGGCTCAGCTGCTTCCCTTATGCAAGGGACAGTAAACAAATTTGAGGCTCTGGGGCAATAAACAAATCAAAACTCAGGAATAAGGTGGGAAAAAAAAGGACCCTGGGCAAGTTATTTAACCTCTTACTGCCCCAGAATTATCACAAGATACTGAATTGAAAAGTGATATTAATTTGAATTGGTGGAGGGAATTTCCTCACTGGGAGTTCCCTGAGCTAATGAAATCACAATCTAGACCCAAAGGCTATATAAGAAATAACAGATGATGTAGAATTTCTCTGGAGAACATCAGTAATGAACAGAAAGGAGGGATGAGAGATGTGTATGAATTTGCATGATGGCAGTCCTGTAATCCTGGGTAGAAATGAGTAATAATGATCATAACTCTTTTTTTTCCTATTTTTCAAGATCAATATTGTGTATCTGGTGCACAGGACTATGCTGAGCTCAAGGGTTGAAACAAGCAATTTTTAACTTGTTTTATTCAGTTTCTATTTCTTTTATTTTTAATTTATGGAATAAAGTAAGCATTTCCATAACAGAGTATAATAAAAAAGATGATTGCATATGAAACTGCAAATCTACTCAGTTCCGATTCTGCTACTTTTAGGTGCAAGAAATCCCCAAACACTTACAAATATACCAGATTCAGAGCAATTTTTCTGACCAAGGGCAAGCAATCTCAAATAATCCCTAAAAGCAACTTCTAAAGACAAATGTAGTTGGACATGTGCAGAGGGAGACATCAAGAACCCGATGCCATGAGTGGTGACCTCAGAACACTACAGGAGTACTTAGTTTCCCATTTTAATCCACTATTCTTCCCAAAAGGAGCTAAATTCAATGTTTTTTTACCTGAACTAACAAATTCCTTTGTGGGCAAGGTTGTTGAATTAGCAGATCCTGCTAAATTTTGGTGCTCTGGCTACAATAAGGTCCTAGTTATGATTTTGCTTCTTTAAAAAAAAAAATGTGCTTTAAAAAAAATTTTTTTTTTTACTGATACCTTCATTTTTATTATATTACCTGCATTTCTCAAAATATCCCTATGCCTCCCTCTTGCCATACAGGGAATCCTCCCTTATAGCAAAAAAAAAAAATTTTAAAGGGGGGTGGGGGGAGCAGCTAGGTGGCGCAGTGGATAGAGCACCAGCCCTGAATTTAGGAGGACCTGAGTTCAAAATCTGGTCTCAGACACTTAACATTCCCTAGCTATGTGACCCTGGGCAAGTCACTTAACCTCAATTGCCTCAGGAAAAAGCAAAAAAAGAAAAGGGGGGGCAGGGATTGGTGGCTAGAAATACATCAACCATGTAGTGATTTATACACATTCATAGTCTTCCATTTCTGCAAATGGAGATAGGAACACACTTTCTTGTATCTCTTTTGGGATCAAACAACCACTTCAACTTGCCAGCCTTCAGTTTTGTTTGTCTGGGGATTTTAGTACACTTGATTTGCATTATTGTTGTTATTATGTAAATTATTTTCCTGATTCTCCTCCTGTCACTTTGTATCAGTTTCAGATAACTCTTCTCATGCTTCTCTGCATTCATCACAATCATCATTTCTAATTTGCCACCACTTGTTAAGCCATTCTCCAATCAATGGGCATTTATTTGGTTTCCAGTTCTTTGGTCCCACAAAAAGTGCTTCTGAAAATATTTTGGTCACATGAGTGCTTCTAAAACTTACACAAACAAAAAACAAAAACAAACCCCTCACATTCACTATTTAACAACCTCTTTTCTCCTGGAAAGTGTTTTGTTTGCAAGCCACATTTGCATTTCTGCCCCTCAGTAGAAAAGAGGAAGTTGGGGCATTCTCAATAATATTAGACCTATGGCTTAAACTTCCCAGAATAAGTATTTTTAAAAGCATGATCTTTCTCATTCTACACTGACAAGTTGGGAATTTGTTAGACACAAACAAAGGATATGAATCTTGGTGTGAACGCCAGGAACACAGATCTTTAACCATCACTGGCAAAATGATGTCTAATGTTATTGCCTATAGAAAATTTAAGAAATAAAAAGACAGATCTGTGCCCTCTTTTCAAGAAGCTAAATCAGTTTCTAATTATGAGAGAAACGAAGCTCCCTGTTTAAGAGAGAATGAATGCTACAGAGGAAAGGAAGCTGAGTCTGGAATCAAGAGTTCTTTGTTTCTTTTCTTCCTCCCTCTCTCTCCCTCCCTCCCTCCCTCTCCCTCTCTCTCTCTCTCTCTCTCTCTCTCTCTCTCTGTTTTCTTTTGCAATAATGCTAATATGGAAATATTTTTCCATGACTTCACATGTATAATGTATATCAAATGGCCTGCCCTCTCAAAAAGATGGAAGATTTAGAATTCAAAATTTTTGAAAATAAATGTTAAAATTTTGTACATGTAATTGAGGGAAAAAAATGAGAGAACAACAATTTGATTTCCTTTTTCTGAAGTGTAGTTTTAGGCAGACATCTGCCTAAATATCCCCCAAGTTTAGTTAGGAAGGAGGGCATAAGAATGCATTGGCTCAGACCTAGTTATCAGAAATGTGTGACCATCCTACCTGGGCTCCATAAACTCGCTGCATAGCTTGAAGCAGCTGGTTTGTATAGTCTGTGAGGGTCCCCGCATCTTCTTCAAAAACACTCAGTAAGGAACGAGTCTGGAAGAAAAGAGAAAAAAAAAAGAAAAAAAGAGAATAGTTTTAATCCTAGGTCCATAGGATTATGGCTTAGAATTCCACCTAATCAGTTTATTTTTATTAATTTATAAATTTTTATTAATATAATTTTATTAGTTTATTCTAATTTCTATTTTAGTTTGTTGTCTTATAATTATTTAATATTTTATTTCCCCCAATTACATGTTGAAACAATTTTAAACATTCATTTCTTAAAATGGAATTTTAAGTTTGGAATGGAACTCAAATGGATTTAAGTTCCAAATTCTCTCCATCCCTCCCACTCCCCTCATTGAGAAAGCAAGCAATTTGATATATAATCTTATCATTTATCCAAACTTGAGGTTTGGAGAGGGGAAGACCACACAGGCAGTAAGTACAAAAGCTGAGCTTCAAAGCCAAGTCCTCTGAATTGAAATCCCATGCCCTTTTCACAGTACTGTGCTGCCTTGAAAAGTCGTATTATTTTTGGAGATGTCCTTTCAGGATCACTTAGGAACAAAAACACATCGGTATCACAAGCAGACACAGGTCCTGGAGGTGGGGTCTGCCAAGCCTTCGGTTTTAATTTGATCTTTTTGTTCCTGACATCAGTGGAAACAAATTCTAGGGACCTTTAATTTAGAGCTCCCTGTCTAATTTTCAGAATATGGCACATGAGAAGAGGGAATGAGAGATGAGCAGCGGCTGCCAAGACCAGAGAAGGGAAGAAAATCACATTTTAAGGGGATTAAAGTCAGAAGAGGCCTGCTGGCTTACCTCACTTGATCCCCTATCTAAGCCCCAAGATAGTCCATCTAATCAACCTAGTGTGACAAGAAAAGTCCCACCTGCCAGTCCAAATAAAAAGCTCATTATCGGTTCTATCTGGGTACCTGGGGCGGTTAATCAGGGCCTGAGTACCTGCCATGTGTAATCATGCCCCAAGCCTGCCATCTGCCTGGGAGTCTGCCATCACAGGCCTCTTCCAAGATTCATAAGTCCTAGAGATGGGCAGAGCTTTCCAGGCCATTTCATCCAATCTGGATTTGCAGGAGAATCCTCTATGACTTCCCTACCAACAGGTCAACCAGCCTTGATCAGAGGATCTCTGGAGATGGGGAGCAGAAATCCACTCCATAATCTTAATAGCAGTTTTTCCTAACACTGAATCTAATTTTGCCCTTCATTGATCTTTTGGCCCATATTTCATGGGCTTAATTTCCAAACTTGACCAGACTAAATCAGACCCAACCAAAAAACAATTAATAGGGAATGTTACATAATCATAAAGAATAAATAAGGCCCTAAAGAAAAACTATAAACACCTCTACCCCACTTTTTTACAGATGTCGGAGGTCCATGAGTTTGGAAAATGGCATTTACTGTCAGATTCTTTTTTAAAAAAGCTTTATTCCATAAATTAAAAAAATATATTTTGCTGATTGCTTTTCCTTTAAAAAATATTCTTTATTATACATGATGGTTCTCTGGCAGGGGCAAAAGGGGTCAATTTAGATGAGGTAAAATTTTAAAAAATCTGTAAAATTTTATTTAAAAAATAAATCACGGAAGAGGCATTAGAAACAAATAGACAAGAATCCAACTGTTCTTATTGGGGAAACTGCCTGATAACTTTTCTCTCTCTCTCTCTCTCTTTTTAATTTAAGCTTTTTATTTGCAAAACATATTTATGGGTAATTTTTCTTTTCTTTTTTTGTATACATATTTCCACATTTATCATTGTTGTGCAAGAAAAATAGTATTTACAAGAAAAATAATCATAGAAAGGAAACACAATGCTAGCAAACATCAATCAAGAGCATGAAAATATTATGTTGTGGTCCACATTTCATATCCCTCTCTCAGGGTGTATATGGCTTTCTTCACTGAACAATTTGAACTGGTTTGAAACATTTCATTGTTCCTAAACTAATCTATCTATTTAGTGCTATACCAATCAAACTCCCAAGAGATTATTTAACTGAACTAGAAAAAATAACAACAAAATTCATCTGGAAAAACAAAAGGTCAAGAATTTCAAGGGAATTAATGAAAAAAAATGCAAATGAGGGTGGCCTAGCTGCACCAGATCTAAAACTCTATTATAAAGCAGTGGTCAGTCACCAAAACCATTTGGTACTGGATAAGAAATAGAGTAGTGGATCAGTGGAATAGGTTAGGTTCACAGAACAAAATACTCAATGACAATTGTAATCTAGTGTTTGATAAACCCAAAGACCCCAGTTTTTGGGATAAAAACTCACTATTTGACAAAAACTGCTGGGATAATTGGAAACTAGTATGGAAGAAATTAGGCATTGACCCACACCTAACACCATATACCAAGATAAGGTCAAAATGGATTCATGATCTAGGCATAAAGAATGATATTATAAACAAATTAGAACAATGTAGGATGGTTTACCTCTCAGACCTGTGGAGGGGGAAGGAATTTGTGACCAAAGAAGAACTAGAGGTCATCATTAATCACAAAATAGATAAGTTTGACTATATCAAGTTAAAAAGCTTTTGTACAAACAAAATGAATGCAGACAAGATTAGAAGGGTAGCAGAAAACTGGGAAAATATTTTTACATCCAAAGGTTCTGATAAAGGCCTCATTTCTAAAATATATAGAGAATTGACTCAAATATATAAGAATTCAAGCCATTCTCCAATTGACAAATGGTCAAAAGATATGAACAGACAATTTTCAGACGAAGAAATTGAAACTATTTCCGGTCACATGAAAGGGTGCTCCAAGTCACTATTGATCAGAGAAATGCAAATTAAGACAAGTCTGAGATACCACTACACACCTGTTAGATTGGCTAAAATGACAGGAAATGATAATGATAACTGTTGGAGGGGATGTGGGAAAACTGGGACACTGATACATTGTTGGTGGAACTGTGAACGGATCCAACCATTCTGGAGAGCAATTTGGAGCTATGCTCAAAAAGTTATCAAACAGTGCATACCCTTTGACCCAGCAGTGTTTCTACTGGGCCTATATCCCAAAGAGATTTTAAAGGAGGGAAAGGGACCCACATGTGCAAAAATGTTTGTGGCAGCCCTTTTTGTAGTGGCAAGAAACTGGAAATTGAAAAGATGCCCATCAATTGGAGAATGGCTGAATAAATTATGGTATATGAATGTTATGGAATATTATTGTTCTGTAAGAAATGACCAACAGGAGGATTTCAGAGAGGATTGGAGAGACTTGCATGAACTGATGCTGAGTGAAATCAGCAGAACCAGGAGAACATTATACACAGCAACAAGACTATACGATGATCAATTTTGATGGACATGGTTCTCTTCAACAATGATGTGATTCAAATCAGTTGTGCTGCGATGAAGATAGTCATATACATCCAGAGAGAGGCCTGTGGGAACTGAGTGTGAACCACAACACAGCATTTTAATGCTTTCTGTGAATATTTCCATGCATTTTGTTTTCCTTCTTAGGTTGTTTTTTTCTTCTTCTCTTTCTAGATCTGATGTTTCTTGTGCAGTAAGATAACTGTATAGATATGTATACATGTATTGTATTTGTCATATAATTTATCCTATCTAGCATGTATTGGATTACCTGTCATCTAGGGGTGGGGGTGGGGGGAAGGAAAGGAAAAGCTTGGGAAAAAAAAAGTTTTTTTGCAAAGGTCAATGTTGAAAGGTCACTCATATGTTTTGTAAATAAAAAGCTTTATATAAAAAAAAAAAAAAAAAGAAACATTTCATTGTTGAAGAGAGCCATGTCCGGTATGGGTAATTTTTCAACATTGACCCTTGCAAAGTTTTCTGTTACTAATTTTTCCCCCTTAGCCCCCACCCCTCCCCTAGATGGCAGGAAGTCTCCTACATGTTAATTATGTTAAAATACTTGACAAAATATGTATATGCATATTTTTACAGTTATCTTGCTGTACAAGAAAAAAAATCTGAGAAGGGAAACATAATGCAAGCAAACATCAATAGAGAGCATGAAAATATTATGTTGTGGTCCATATTCGTAACCCTCTCTCTGGGTGTATATGGCTTTCTTCATCACTGAGCAATTGGAACTGGTTTGAAACATTTCATTGTTGAAGAGAGCCATGTCCATCAGAATTGATCATTATATGGTCTTGTTGTTGCCATGTACAATGATCTCCTGGTTCTGCTCATTTCACTCAGCATCAGTTCATGCAAGTCTCTCCAGGCCTCTCTGAAATCGTCCTGCTGGTCGTTTCTCACAGAACAATAATATTCTATGACATTCATATACTATAATTTATTCATCCATTCTCCAATTGATGGGCATCCATTCAGTTTCCGGTTTCTAGCCACTATCAAAAGGGCTGCCACAAACATTTTTGCACATGTGGGTCCCTTTCCTTCCTTTAAGATCTCTTTGGGATATAAGCCCAATAGAAACACTGCTGGGCCAAAGGGTATGCACTGTTTGATAACTTTTTGAGCATAGCTCCAAATTGCTCTCCAGAATGGTTGGATCCATTCACAGTTCCACCAACAATGTATCAGTGTCCCAGTTTTCCCACACCCCCTCCAACATGTCATTATCTTTTCCTGTTACCTTAGCCAATCTGACAGGTGTGTAGTGGTATCTCAGAGTTGTCTTAATTTGCATTTCTCTGATCAATAGTGATTTTTATATGACTAGAAATAGTTTTAATTTCATCATGTGAAAATTGTCTGTTCATATCCTTTGGCCATTTATCGATTGGATAGTGGCTTGAATTCTTATAAATATGAGACAATTCTCTATATATTTTAGAAATGAGGTCTTTATCAGAACCCTTAAGTGTAAAGATTATTTCCCAATTTATTGCTTCCCTCCTAATCTTCTCTGCATTAGTTTTATGCCTAATTACTTCTCAAAGTAATTTTAAAAGTTCACTAGCTGCTTTGTACAGAGGAATAACTTAATAACTGCCTATTAACTAGAAGAAAGAATGAGAAATTGAACTAAGTAAATTTCTGTGATTATGATTCATTCATTCATTTGACTACTGCATACGGAATACTGTGTGCTAGCTATTGAGGAAGATACAAATTTACCATAAGAGAGGAAGGGAATAAGTATTTCTATAATATCTACTATGCACTAGGCACCATACCAAATGCTTTACAAATATCATCTCATTTGATACTCACAGCAATTCCTTGAGGTAGATGCTATTATCCTCATTTTGCAGTGAAGGAAATGAGGATAATGTTAAGTAACTTGACCAGGGTCACTCAGTAAGTGTCTAAAACTTATTTGAACTTAGATTTTGCTGCCTACAGGCTCAACACTCTATCCACTGTACCACCTAGTGGTCACAAGACATATACCATAAGTATAAGTAAACCCTTTGAGGGCAGGGACAATTTAACCTTAAACTTTAGTGTGTTTGTTTCCTGGGGAAATCGGGATGGGAAAAAGAGAAAATATTTTTGTTAAGTGAAAACAATTGAATTAAAAATTTAAATATGTTTGTTGAATGGGGGGAAAAGTCTTTGGCCATATGAAGTATGCAGTCTAGAAGGTGGGTAAAATGCTAAGAACCTCTAGACATTTTGCCACATGTCATGCTCATGCTCTGCCCTCTGCATCTGGAATAGATCCTTCTTAATATTGAGCCTAATACCAGTCCTCTTTTCCTGGATATCATAATATAAATTTTCAGGTGGAAAGGATCTTATAGGTCATCAAATTGTGTCCCCTTATTTTACAACTGGGGAAATTGAAGCAAACAGAAGCTAAGGGATTGGTCTAGTGTTACCCAGCCTATATGATTTGAAGTCATATATCCAAGTATCCATTGTATGTATGCTGCCTTAATCACTTTAGCTTTAGATCTCTCCTGCTCTGAGATATCCTGACAGGTGACAGCTAGCCTATTATATCACACTAACTCCAGACTATGATTTGGTTTGGGCACTCTAGACATTGTACCATCTACTAGTCCTATTCTTGAAGCCAAATTTTTGCTTGGGAATAACAATCAAATCAATAGTAAATGTCCTATGACTTAACTCAACAACTTCCTTAGAGACTCTAACTCTCTGCCCTGATCACCACTTCCCATATACATACATATGTGTATATACATATACATACATGCATATATACATACATAAAATTAAAAATATATACATATATATATACACACATAGATAGAAAGAGACAAATAGATTTAAATAGATAAAAAGAGTGAGCTAGCTAGATAGCTATATCTATATATTGTCTCCCCAGATTAAACCACCTTGAGGGTAGGAATTGTTTCACTCTATCTCATTTCTGTATCTCCAGTACCTACTACAATCCTGGTACATAAATGGTTTATTATTCATTCATGTCTAATATGTGTTAAATAAATGGGGAAATTAGAGATACAGAGAACAGTGGTCAATGTCAGCTGAGGGGCCAAATCCTTACCAACCATGGAGATCGGGAAAAGTTTCATGGAGGAAGTAGAATTTAAGAGGAAGTTGGGGGAAAAAAAGGAAGAATTGCATAATGGTTAGAGAGCTGGCCTTGGCATCAAGAAGGCCTGGGTTAAATCTTGCTTTCGACACATACTAGTGATGTGACTTTGGTCAGGTAACTCTGGGGCCCAAGTAGCAGTGAAAACCTGCCATTGTAGAGAAGTCGTGGTCCTGCACAGACTCTCAACAGAAAGTTCATTATATCAATGAGATCACAAGGCCAGTCCCTATTGCTATCTAAAAAATCTAAAATAGGAATTCAAAAAGAACAAAGAAAGGAAAAGCATCTTATGTAGGGAGGAAGAGTAAAATCAAAGGAGGTGAGGCAGGAAAGCAGAAGACTCATCTGGAGATCTGAGAGCTGTTGAATTTCTGGAGAGCTCCCCCCAAAAAATAATATTGGAATACTGCCAAAGTGTTAAGAGCCTTGAATGTTAAGCAGAGGAGTCTGGTCTTCACCCAAGAGGCAAGAGGGAGTCACTGAAGATGATGGATTAACTATTGATCATGAATCAACTATTACTATTAGCAAGTTGGTTCAGAAATTCTTTTTTTTTTTTTTTTGTGGCTGACATTTGCCCAAGAAACTTTCTTTTTGTTGCTTTGCCAAGATTAGGGCAACCAGATGGCGCGATGAATAGTGTACAATGTGCAAGCCCTGAAGTCAGAAGGCCTGAGTTCAAACCCAGCCTTAGACACTTAACACTTAGTAGTTGTGACCCTGGGCAAGTCACAATCCCAAGTGCCTCAGAAACAAACCAAAAACCAAAAAAAAAAAAAAAAAAAACCCCAACAAAAAACCCCAAAACCCCCCACACCCAAAAACCAGATTGCTTACACTCTCTTGGATATCTGCAACCTGATTTCAATACAAGGAATTCTTTCCTTCATCTGGAATTAGTCAAGACATGGACCTGATGGCCTATACTTATCCCTCCCTGAGAAATCAGGAAAAAATTACACGAATTTAACTCATTCCATGCCTTAGGATTCATTATAGAAGTGTATGTTGAACTCAGATTTCAATTCAAAACAATCATTTTGTACCTACTATGTGCCAAGAACTATGCATGGCACTAATGCTATAAAGATAAAAACATAATAACCCCATATTTGCATTCTGTTGGAAGGGACAAAATGTATATGTGCATGTGCACCTACATACATGTGTGTATGTGCACCTACATATATGTATATATACATACATATCAACAAACATTTATTGATCACCTACTATATACCTACTATGTACTGTGATACAAAGACAAAAATGAATCAGGCCCTTTCCTCAGGGAGATTACAGTTTATTAGTCTATATCAATATTATGTCTATATCAATCATAATTTATTAAACACATACCACATATTAGGTATCCTGTAGGGCAATGGGGATACAAAGACACCCCTGCCCACAGAGAGCTTACATTTCATCAAGAGGATATAATATATACTCAGAGACATCCAAAATTATGTCAAAAGGGAGAGAATATTAAGAAGCGATGTAGATCATATATTTAGGATAGGAGCTGGCATCTCTTATCAACAAGTATTTATTGTCTATTATGTCCTGCTAGATGGTACAGTGAATAGAATGTCGGGCCTGAAGTTATGAACCTGAGTTCAACTCTAGCCTTAGATACTTAGAAGTTGTGTGACCTTGGGCAAGTCACTTAACCCGATTTGCCTCGATTTCCTTATCTGTAAAATGAATTGGAGAAAGAAACGGCAAACCACTTCAGTATCTTTGCCAAGAACACACAAAATGGGGCTATGAAGAGTCAGACATGAGAAATAACCAAATAAACAAAAAATGCCTGATGCATTAGACTCTAGGCTTAAAACACCAAAAATGAAACTGTCCCTGCTCTCGAGGAGCATACATTGTATTAGAAGAGACAAGCTGTATAAATGCAACCACATACTAAAAACATTCAAGGTAACTTGGGGGGAGGCAGGTAACACCTGTAGCTACAGTTTCGGAAACAGCTAAGATTCTCTCTGAAGCTGGGCTGGTATTGCCTCGCCTTCCAGAGACAGAATGAAGAACTGACCCTACTCTTTTTTCTTTGATACAGGCAGTGCCTTATTTCCAAGATTCTTCACCCTGATTCTAACTTCCATCCTCACCTGCATGGAATCCTGACCCACCTTCTTGTCTGGAGGAATAAGGGAAGGGAGAGAGTGTTTTTAGAGAGATGGAAAGTTGGAGTGATGGTGATGGTAATCAGGATGAGCATGAGATTGTGGGACACAGGTTACCCCAGACTGCACAAGAATGCAAAAGCATATCAGGTTTGCTGCAAGGGACAGTTCTCTGGGGAAGGGAGTGGGGAATCTATGTATCTAGAAATAAATATGATGTGAAAACTGAAGTTATAGGGGGAGGGACTGGATCTATATTTCCATAAAGAAATAAAAAAAAAAAAAAAACCTACAATCAAAAAGCAAACCTTCCTGGATATCCTTTAAATGCAATATTCTTAGAGAAGCATAGGAAGACTTACGTAAACTGATGCAAAGTGATCAGTAAACAATACACAAAATGATAGTAAAAATATGAAAACAATAAAAATGGAAATGGGACAGGGACTTGACCCTGATGATGCACTTTTCCCCCTTCTTTGAAAAAGTGGGGGGATACAAATGTGGACTACAACTGTTCTATTTTGGTATATTGGCTAGTTTTCTAAAATTTTTTCCCCTTGTTTCTTCATTATTCTTTATTATAAAAGATAGCTCCCCAGGTAAGAGAGGGAGTGAAATCTATTAAGAAATGAAAGCGACATGAAATCATAATAATATGATAATAGGTAATATGAATGATAATAGTATTAAATCAATATGAATTATTTCAATGGAAGAAAAGAAAAAACCATCTTGGAATCTAGGTATAGCTCAACATTACCCTCTCCAACCTACTAGGAAATGCCTGGGTGTTCCCTCATGAATCAGTCTCTGACCTATTTCATTATATCAGGAAGGGCATACCATTGTATAGTTGCACAAAGTTAATAGCTATGATTCAGAAAGAAAGAAAACAAATAATGGTAATAACAACTAGCATTTAGATAGTTAAGGTTTGCAAAATGCTTAATGTACACCAGTATACAGCATGGCATAAATTGGGACAAGTTGGACTTGGTATTTAAATATTTAAAGGGTTTAAATCCTGCTTGTGACATTTAATAGTTGTGTGAGTCTACCTAATAAGTCACTTAACTTCTCAAAGACTCAATTTCCCCTTTTGGAGTATAAGAATAATAATGCCTGTGTATTACCTCAAAGGACTGTCCTGAGATTTAATTAATTTAAAAGCTTTTATTAAGAACCTACTATGTGACAGATACTGGGAAGGCAAAGACAAGTATTAAACAATAGTTCCTACCTTCAAGGAGCTTACAATCTAGTCAAGAGACTCAACTAAGAAATGTTTACATGGGGTATTGAAAACTTTAAAACATAATGAACTGTCAGTTATTATCATGATCACTACCTTATGTCAAGTATCAGTGTTTGTTGAAGTAAACAAAAATAGTGCATTTTGTAAATAGGTTCTATGCAAAGTGAGAAATATAACAAGTATTATGGCTTTGTCTTTTTTTTTTTAATTGCCAAGGTCTATGTTTAAATCATCATCATCCTCATTTCACATTTATACAATGCCTTAGTGTTTGCAAAGCTTTTCCATAAATTATCTCATTAGATACAACAGTCCTTGAGATTGGAGCTGTTTTCAAACTCATTTTACAAATAAGAAAACCAAGTTTGAGAGGTTATGATACTTGCCCAGTGTTATATATAAATAATAACTTTCTGAGATGAGTTTCAAACCTGGATCTTCCTGGTTCTAAGATCAACAACTCTACCTAATGGTCAATGATACTTATCTTTTATCTATGTTTAAATTAAATTTTATCTGTTTTTAATTAATTTTCCTCTGAATATTTCTTTATAAAACCATTTTTATTAATATCTATCATTTTTATATCACTTCCCTCTTTCTTGTTCTACTCCCAGATTATCATCCTGTATAATAAAGAATAAATAAAAAGGGAAAAAAGGCCAGCAAAATTAATCTTCGTATTGGTATTCCATATTTATAGTCTCCTATCAAAGCAAAGTAAGAGACTGATGTCAAAGGTTAATTTCATAGCAAAACTGATTTTCCACCTAGAACTATTAAATTCCTTTCCTTTAAAGTAGTTTTCTTAGAGCAAATAGGGAAACAGACTATTGGTGAACCAGTGGTACAGGACAAGGGTTTTTGTATCCATCCTTTAGACAAAGAGATGAGGTAGGAGGCAGCTCCTACACAATCTTTCTTGATTTTCCTCAGCTCTTAGTGTTGGCTCCCTCTTGACATTTCTTTTTCACTTTGTTTGAAAGCATGATTTGTGTTTTCTGATTTTTTTTTAGATGCATGTTAAATTTTGGTTTAGTTCCTCATTTTTATTCTATGTATTTCTTTTTTGGGGGGGTGTTTCTTAAAGGCAACAAGTTGTGGCTTTGTTTTCTTTAAAAAAACTGTCACTTTTTCATTTTGTAGGATTGCTTAATCCATTCACACATAAAGTTATTCAAGTTAAATTAATATTTTCCCCATTTGTCTCTAATATTTTTTCTGAATTAGAGATCTTGCTTATTTTTCCTCTTCCTATGTTTGTATAAATGCTTCCTTTGAGAAGAATGTAAACTCATGAGGGTAGGAGATAAGCCTGCTTTTCTTTTTGTCTCTCCACTGCTTGACAGAGGGGAGGTATTTAATACATATTTAAACTGAATTGAATGAATAAGGGCAGCATAGTGCTGTTGAAAAAGCACTAAATTTGATTTCAAAGAGCCTGAGTTCATGGGGGCAGCTAAGTGGTGCAGTAGCTAGAGCACCAGTGCTGAAGTCAGGAGGACCTGAGTTCAAATCTAATCTCAGACACTTAACACTTCCTAGTTGTGTGACCCCAGGCAAATCACTTAACCCTAACTGCCTCAGCCAAAAAAAAAAAAGAGCCTGAGTTCAGATCCTGCTTGTGCTGCTTATTACCTATATGACCTTGAATAAATCACTGAATCTGTAAAAGGAGAAAATTGGAGTAGATGGTCTCTGAAATGCTTTCCAGTTCTCAATCAATGATTCCGTGACCTTCTATTTGTTGGCTTTGTGACCCTGACCTAGTCATCTTTTATCTCTGGGCTACAGTTTGTTTCTCCATCTAAAAAAGAGGGCACTACACTAAAAATACATCTGAGGGTTTTTCTATTTCTAACTCCATGATCCTATGTATATCACAGTAAGAAGTAGAAATAAGGCACTTGTTTAGTTCTATCAAACTTCAAGGATCTATGATTTCACTGAGGCAAAAAATCCCTCCACTAATGTAGAATGCAACACATCTCACACCCGAGTGTGGACGAGAAGCCTGTCTCTTCATAAGTTACCATGGCTAAAAATAAACAATTAAATAATTAAATAAATCACCACCTGGAAGTCAACCTTCTTTGTTGACATAAATTTCAATTTATTACATGCAGTAGTGCTGCCAAGCCGGAAGAATCAATCTGATATGTATTCATTCAGTCTGTCCCTGGCTTCATTTTTCAAAAGATTTTATGTTCCTAGAGTTAGTTAGCCATCTGTAGCCTGGTTACTGGCTATGTAAACCTAACAATGTGTACAAAGAGAAAAAAAAAGAGGTAAATAATAGCAAACACAGTTTTTGGGGAGTCTTTTTCATTGAATAGAAGGGTAAATATGACATAGATATGTCTATGCTGGAGAAAGAAAAACAAATTCTATTTCTGTAAGGTTCTCAGGTTTGGGAAGTTTCCTCATAATGCCCCTGTGTGGCTAAGATGTACAAGTTTGCTCATGTCCACTTTATAGAGGAGGAAACTGAATGAAGTGACTTCTACGCCCATGGTCATAGAGATAATAAGTTTGTGACTAGAATAGTATTTTGTGCACTATGGTACCACCTAGTTGCCCCCTGACTGGACCATCGAGTTCATGAAAGGGAGTAATATGTAATATGGAAGGAAAGGCAGAACTATGATTACTACTAGCTAGCATTTTTGTGGCACTTTAAGAATTGCAAAGCATTATGCAAATATTCTGTCATTAGGCTCTCACATCAACCCAGAGAGATAGAGGCTATTATTATTCCCATTTTATAGATAAGGAAACTGAGACAGAGAAAAGTTAAGTCACCTACTTAGGGTCATATTACTAATAAGGGTCCAGTACAGGTACTCCCTACTGTTCTAGGCAGACTGGAGCCTCCGGCTAAACCAGAAGCATATTATGAAGGCCAAGTAGAGGTAATGCTTATTGCCTATGTGACTTTGAACAGGTCACTGAGTCTTATCTCATCTGTAAAAGGAGAATGTTGGAGTAGATGGTCTCTGAAATGCTTTCTAGCTCTCAATTGATGATTCTGTGATCTGATACTTCCTGGCTCTATGACCCTGACCAAGCCACCTTCTATCTCTGTACCTCAGTTTCTCTATCTGTAAAAAGTGGGGACTATACTAAATGGTACCTCCTTTCTAGTTCTAACTATGATCCTATGAATGTCACAGTGAGAAACTTTTAGGAGGATGATGGATTGTGTAGATGTGGTATAGACCAAAGGAAAGGAGGCCATTTAGGAGGTTATTGCAATAATCCCAGTGAGAGGTAATGAAGCCAGAAGGTGGCCACCATGAAAGGAGAGAATAGAAAGGAAATGAGAAATGTTAGCACATACTGGGAGGGAGTCTGTCCTTTCTAAAGCAGGGACACACACACCCATTATAAACTGTTCCTGAGTAGGAACAATAAGGTCCCACCCCTGGGAAGACAAAACAAGTGTCTTAAAACAACTGTAAGCATTATTAAGGACAATTATAATAAAAGGTTATATTTACATAGTGATTTATGGTCACAAGATGCCCAGCTGCTTGGGCTTCTTAAACTTTTTCCCCTGGTGACCTTTTTTTTTTCTTGAGAAATTTTTATATGACCCTGGGTATTTAGATATATAATAAAGGCATACAAATCAAACATTTAATAAATCATAATGTCACAACTCCACATTCAGTTATGAGAGCCCATATGGGTCACAAGCCACAATTTAAGAAGCTGGAGTTTAGAGGATCAAGGTCTCAATCTTGATTTTATCCTGAACTAGCTTTAGGACCTAAGGCTGATCAGTTCCCTCTGTGGGCCTCAGTTTCCTCATCTGTACACTGAGGAGATTGGATCAGATCAGGGATTCTTTTTTATGTCTTATACCCCTTAAGCAATCTGGGACTTCCTCTTAAATAAATGAAAAAAAAAAATGCTAGATAGAGGTTAATGAAAATAAAGATATTATTTCTTTTTTCCTCTCCAAATCCATAAACCCCTTGAAATCTATCCATGGACCTCAAGGTTGTCTGTGTAACCCAGGTTAAATAAGAACCCCTGTACTAAATGAACTTAAGGGCCTCTCCTAGCCTTGATATTCACTGTTCTAATTCTGACATTTCATGTTATAATGTCCCTTCCAGTCATGATATTCTTTATTCTAAGTTTCCCTTCTAGTTCTGACTATCCATGCTTTAAGCCCCCTCCTAGCTCTTATATTCCCTGTTCTAAGGTCCCTCCTAGGTCTGACATTCCTTGTTCTAAGATCCATCCTTTTTCTGACAGTTCTTGTTCTAAGGTTCCCTTCTGGCCAACATTCCCTGATCTACATCTATTTTCAGGTCTGACATTCCATGCTCGTAAGATTCCTCCCAACTCTGACATTCAATGTTCTAAGATTCCCTCCTGACATTCCCTATTCTAAAGCCCTTCCCAGTTCTGACATTCCATGTTCTAAGATTCCTCCTAGGTCTGACATTCCACATTTTAAGATTATTCTTAGCTCTAACATTCCATGTTCTAAGGTCCCTCTTAGGTCTGACATTCCTTGTTTTAAGGACCGTACTTTCTCTGACAGTTCTTGTTCTAAGGTTCCCTTCTGGCCCACATTCCCTGATCTAAAGCTATTCTCCGCTCTGACATTCCATGCTTTTAAGATTTCTCCCAACTCTGACATTCCATGTTCTAAGATTCCTCTCAGCTCTGACATTCTACGTTCTAAGGATCCTTCCAGATCTGACAATTCTTGTGCTAAGGTTCCTTCCTAGCTCTGATATTTCCTGATTGAAGGCCACTCTCAGCTCTGACATTCCATTTTCTAAGATTCCTTTCCATGCTGATATTTCATGGTGTAAGGATCCTCCCAGCTTTGACAGTTCTTGTTCTAAGATTCCCTCCTGACATTCCCTATTCAAAAGCCCTTCCCAATTCTGACATCCCATGTTCTAAGATTCCTTCTAGGTCTGACATTCCATGTTCTAAGATTCCTCCCAGCTCTGACATTCCATGTTCTAAGGTCCTTCCCAGATCTGACATTTTTTGTTCTAAAGTTCCCCATCCTCCTGGAATAATATTCTCTGTTCTAAGGTTCCTTTCCAGCTCTAAAAGTGTATGCTTTAAGATTCCTCCCAGCTCTGATTTTCCATGTTCTAAGGCTCCCTCCCAGTTCTGACATTCCCTGATTGAAGGTCACTCCCAGCTCTGACATTCCATATTCTCAAGTTCCTCCTAGCTCTGACATTCCTAATTCTATGGTCCCTTTCAGCTTTAACTTCTCGGTTTTGTGGCCCTACCCCACCAGCTCCAAACCTTAAGATCCCTTTCCAGTGATCTCATGTGATTATCACAACCCACCCTAACAGTAGATAGTGCAGTGTCATCATTCCCATTTTGTAGATGAGAAAATTAACTCAAGGTCACATAGCTCAGCAGTGACAGAGTCAGCATAAAAGCCCAGAGCTCCAGATTCCCAACCAATCATGGTTACCCAAGGCTCCATAGATGCAAAGCACCAGATGGGTCTCTGAGGGCCCTCATGGGGTCCAAGGCTCTCCTTTTGTCCAGGATAATGCTGATACTCAGGGAAGTCACATGGATAAGATGCCTCAGAGGCAGGGTCTAATCTCACATCCCCTAATCCAGGACTCCTCACTCTGTAGGATTGAATAAATATTATAATTTAATTATATATAAATATCTAATTATAATGAATATTAAAGGGTTGACTATCCAACCCTTTAAACCCCATTGAACTATTATTGACCAGTCACAGAACTGGAAGTTTAAAACAAAAAAACAACATATACAAAAAAAAAAAAATCTTGATTATCTCAGGACAATTTTCTTTTTTTCTTTTTTTTTTTTTGGCTCATTGATAAAAGCTATATAGAGAATCTCACATAACCTCTTACTTCACCAGTTACCTATTAGTAAGGAAATCATAAATGCTTTGGACCTCAGAATGCCCACCTGGCACAATGCCCACAGTAGGCACAATATAGAAGAGTTATTCTTGGCTTCATTTGTCCCCAACACTCAGTATGAATTTTAAGTCATTAACCTGCATTAAGGATCTATTATGTGCCTGGCACTGTGCTAGGTGCTGGGGATACTGTTTTCAATCATATCCAACTCTGTGACCGCATTTGAGGGTTTTCTTAGCAAAGATACTGGAGCACTTTGCCATTTCTTTTTCTAGTTCAATTGACAGAAGAGGAAACTGAGGTTTGCCTAGGGTCACAGAGCTAGTGACTGAGGCCACATTTGAACCCTGGTCTTCCTGACCCAAATCACAGGATTCTACCCACTGTACCACCTAGTTGCCCATAAATATAAATAAATTTAGCCCATCTCTGCCTCACTTAAATCCAATTCAAGCATAAGTCAAGATGTCACCCATGATATCATTGACCTCTTAGAAAATGAAAGACGAGCAACAATATATGATAAATTAGGCATAATCAAGAGAGAGAAGGCATGAGCATTAAGAAGGAGAAAAGCATTTCCTCTTCTTTGAATCCCTCTTTTCTTATAGTTCAGATAGCACCTCCTATATGAGAGTCATTTTGATTCCATTATTAATGCTCAATCACTTTTATAATCACTTTGTATAATTTTGTGCATGTGTCTATACACATACACAGAGATACATATATATGCACACACATTTACATACATACATATATGTGCATCTATATATCTATGTATGCATAGATATATAGATAGAGATAGATGTATAGATAAGGAGGCAATTGGGGTAAGTGACTTATAGATATATAGATATAGATAGATGTATAGATGAGGAAGCAATTGGGGTTGTGACTTATCCAGAGTCACACAGCTAATAAGTATTAAGTGTATTTGAATTCAGGTCCTCCTGACTTCAGAATGCCATACATATATATATCTGTGGACAAGTCATACAACTTCCCAATAAAATATAAAATCCTTGGGGGCTGGGGTTGTTTTGTCTTGTCATTGTATTCTTTGTGTTTGGTATAGAATATGCAATTGATTTTCATTAGCTGAGCTAAGCCGAGGAAATTCAGCAAAAAAAAAAAATTATGTATGTATAAAAACTTTATGTATGTATTCTGCATATATTTTGTGGATATACATATAACTTAGTGTATATATAAAAGGTAGTCATTAACATGTGCCAATTCCACAGATGAGTTCTAAAGATAACAAACTGTCATCTAGCAAGTGCTTTGATCTCCTTGTCTGTAAACCTAGAGCTCATAAAAATAATAGATGCTACTCATAGCTATTAAAGGCTTTATAAAGCATTTTACATACATTTAGTCACTTCTTCCACACTAAAGTGTTGTAAAGGAGGATCTTTAGCTCTTTATATTTTCATTTTGCTGATGAGGAAACTGAGACAAATAAGGTTAAAGGTAAACTGGTTCAGGATCACACAATTAGTAAGTGTCTGAGGCCAAATTTAAACTCAGGAAGATCTGAGCCCTGTATCCACTGCACCATCTAGCTAATAACTGATAATTAATAGCAATTGATTGATATTTATTTTACAATCTCATTTTTATCATCTTGTTTAATGGAATTCAGATGGAAAGGGTCCAAGGACAAGTTGATTTTTTGCTCTTAGTCTTTTATGTTTAGTGTTCCATGAACTATTGCACAGACAGATATAATATCTGCTTTTTGTTGCTGAGTAGTAAGTATTACTGCAGAAGATCATCTTCTATAGCCTCACTACCAGCATGGTCTGGGTAGGAACAGATAGAAGATTGGGGATGTAGTCACCTCCTTCTGTTCCCACATGACCTTGGCTTGTTTTTTTAATGGATCATTATAGTTGTAATAATAATTAAACATTATTCCCTTCCATGCACTCTCTGGTCCCAGTAAATTGACTTTCTTTTGGTTCCTCGAATGCAACCTTTCACCTCCTATCTCCTTTGGCTCTGAGTTGTGGCTAGAACCCCCTTCCTTCCTCTTTGCTGCCTCTTGAAATCTCATCCTTCCCTCAAGATTCAGCCCTAGCACACTCTCCTATGGGAGAGCTTTTTAACAGACGCAGATGCTACTACTTCTTCCCCAAAATTATGTTGTATTTCCTTAATATATCTTATATGTCAAAACATTGTTTTCCTCTACAGAGAATGAGCAGTATTTAGGGTTCATCTGGGTTGTTGGATTTTTTTTTCTTATATAGTTTCAGCAGTTAGCACAGTGAATAAAGGAATAAATGAATGAATGAACAAATAAAGCACTGATTATATTCTTGCTATGTACTAAATGCTAGAAATGGAAATGGAAAAAATCTCAGTATGTGGCATACAGTAGGCACTATAGCACACAGTGGGCATTTAATAAGTGTTTACTTATTGATATTAATTAAAGGGGAACAGTTAGCCCACTGGGTGTGAATTTATTAAAGGCGATTGTACCAGGGACAGCTAGGTGGTACGGTGAATAGAGCACCAGTCCTGAAGTCAGGATAGCCTAAGTTCAAATCTGGTCTCAGACATTTAACACTTTCTAGCTGTGTGATCCTGGGCAAGTCACTTAACCCCAATTGCCTCAGCAATAAATAAATAAAAATAAAAACAGTTGTACCACATGACCAACAAAAGTCACAGAAATCCTGAGTTTTATTTGAAAGCTAACACACCAATATGGCAAAGAATATTAACTATAGCAACCAACATTTACACATAATGCTTTAAAGTTTACAAAGCATTGACATAAGTTGATACTATGAGTATTATTAGCCCCATTTTACAGATGAGAAAACCAATCAACTAACCAACAAACATTTGTTAAGCACTTTGGAAGTCTGAAGAAAAAGCAAAGCAGTCCCTGCCTGCTAAGAGTTTACAAGTCAAATCAGGAAGAAAGCATATAAAAAAATTAAGCATACACTAGATAGAAGGGGAGTAGATGGAAGACTGATTGAGAGGCAATATTTGATGTCAAGTGATCATAAAGTACTTATTAGGCACCTTCTATGTGCAAGACACAAGTGCAGCTAGATGGTACAGTGGCATAAAGTGCTGGTCCCCAAATCAGGAAGAATTATCTTCCTGAGTTTGAATCCAGGTTCAATCATTTCCTACTTGGGTGACCCTAGGCAAGTCACCTAATCCTTTTTGCTTCAGTTTCCTCATCTGTACAATGAACTGGAAATAGCAAACTACTCTTTGCCATGAAAACTCTAAATGGCATCACCAAGAGTTGAATATAATTGGAAATGACAGAACAACAATAAAAAGGAACTATATATATACATACATATAAATATACTCACATATACATATACACACATATATAATTTTACACATAGATAATATATTATATATGTTATACATATCTATATCTATCTATATTATATTCTGGGAATAAAAGTATGAAGAAATAATCCTTATTTGCACAGTTTGCATTCTACTGGGAAAGATGATATTTATACACAAAAGTCCATACAAAATTGAAACAAATAAATTCTTGTTTGGGGAGGGGAATAAAAAAATATTTTAAGTGAGTTCTGGAATAACTCTGGCCACAAAGCAGTATAATTTCTGAAATGACTTGCTGAACACCAATAGGGTAGGTGTATAGGAAGGTGATCTTGGGAGGCAGCGAATTGGTCTTGAGCAATTATGGTCTGGAGTTAATATGAAAGGAAGGTACTCTGGCTAAAAGCCAGTTAAAGGGAAGCAGGGCAATCTTGTGCCAGTGGTGAAAAAGTTAAGATACTCTTGAGCCCTAAACACCACAGAGAAGCATCATTAATGGAATAATGTTGGGAAACCTTCAAAGAGACTAGATAGAAGCAAAAATGACCCTGGGGAGAGATCTATTCAATTATCAACCACTATTACACTGCTGCTAATTTATTGCCTCTGTGAAGTACTTTGAATTTGGAGAGCTCATATTATTTTATATATTTATTGCATATTAACACACATTATATATTGATATTCATTACATATAAATATTTAAATATAGATATAAAGAAATATTTAAAATATAAAAATGAAATGAAATATAAATATTATATATAGGTACACACACATATATATATATATATGTGTTTAGTTTAAAGCACTCATTTGTGCTAATAAAATTTCACTGTGAGGTAGAGGGGCAGATGTTATTACCCTCATGTTACAGATGGGGAAACTGTGGCATAGAGGGCCAATGACATATCAGAACTAAGACTAGAAAAAGAATCCAAGTTCTGCCTGTATGCTATCTAGAATGTTCCTTCCACCAGCTCAGATCACAAAATCTCCTCCCTACCTTTCCTATTGGTTCTGGAAAGAAAAGGGTCACAAGTTACTACATTTCAAGCTAAAAGGATATCTCAGAGTTTACTGAACCAATTCTCTCTTTTTACAGAAGGTGGACACTGAGACACAGGGAGATGATGTGATTTAGGATTACAGGATCAGAGAGAGAGCAGAAAGGGATCTCAAGAGACCATCTAGCACAAACTTCTAATTTTACAGATGAGGAAACTGAGCCCCAGGGAGAAGTGACTTGGAAGCAAAGACCTAGAACTGAAAGTCATCTAATATAACTCCCTAGTTTTAGAGATGAACAGAAACAAGGCACAGGAAAGTTAAAAAAAAAAAAAAAAACTAGCCTGAAATCACACATACTGTAAATCCTGAAGGCAGGATTTGAACTCAGGCCTCGAATTGAGTGATGCTTCCATAGCACTAGTTGTATTGCCTAGAATAAGCAGAACACGTGATTTATTTTGAGAAAATACCCTGAAACTAATGGGATATGCTGTAGTATCCAGTGAGACAGGATAGTATTATATTAAGAGAAGTGGAGCTTCTCCACTGAGCTGAATTTGAATCCTGTGTCTGTTACCTGTGTAACTTTAGACAAGCCAATCCTGCTCTCTCTGGACCTCATTTTCCCCTAGATATTGAGGGAGCTGGAGCAGACAGTTTCTCAAGTCCCATCCTACTTTTCAGCTCTAATCCTCTCTCAGCTTTGCTTTTGCAACTAGTTTCTTTTTGTGATTAGGATGCAAGGGCTCTTGCCTCTCAGCACCAGGACCATTCACCCAAAGGCAAGGTCAAGGCTGACACCCATTTCTGCTTCCCTCCTCTGACCAAAGTGAGACATCCTGTGGTTTCTGTTAGGCAGAGAAAACTATCTCTTAAGAGAAGGGGATTTGGGGTGAGTGTGGTGTGGGGCAAAGAGTACTTGGAATTAGAGGTCCTGGGTTTGAATTCTACTGTGTGCCTGCCTTATCATCAGTGTGATTTTAGAGAATATGCTATAGAGGCCTCAGTTTCCCCATCTGTAAAATGAATAGGTTGGACCAGATCATCTCCAAGTTTCCTTTTCAGCTCAGGGACTTCAGGCCCAGATGACCCTGGACCCTCACAAATCCTGGCTTTGTCTCCCCAGCCCCTAAAGAAAGATGAAAGGAGTCAGAAAAGAAGAGAGGGAGGGAACAATGAGAGGGAAGGGGAGGAGTAAAGAAGAGGGAGGGGATAAGAAAAAGGAGAGAGAGAATTAGAAGGGGAGGGGCAGTAAGAGGGAGAGAGGGATGGTCAGTATGGTTAGAAGGGGCAATGAGTGAGAGAGGGGGAGGGGAAGTAAAAAGGAGAGAAGGAGTAAAGAGGGGGGAGGGGATTGAGAGGGAGTAAGGGGGCAATGAGAAAGGAGGGGCGGAGAGGAGGAAGGAGTAGTAAGTAGGAGGGAAGGGCAGTGAAGGGAGAGGGGGAGTAAGCAGGACCGAGGGGACAGTGAAGAGGGCCAATAAGAAGGTTAGAGGGGGCAATGAGAAGGAGGGAGGGAGGGGGAGTAAAAAGAGGGAGGGGGCAGTGAGGAGTAAGGGGACAGTGAGAAAGAGGGGGAGGTGAGGAGGAGGGAGGGGCAGTGAAAAGGAGAGAGGGAGAGTAAGAAGGAGGGAAGGGCAGTAAGAAGGAGGGTAGGATAGTAAGAAGCACTGGGGGACAGTGATAGGGACCGAGGGAGTTATGAGAGGGAATGAGGGAGGGGCAGTAAGTAGGACAGAGGGAACTAAAAAGAGGGAGGGGGGTAAAAAGAAGGGAGGGGGAGCAAGAAGCACGTAGGGAGTATTGACAGGGACGAA
>JAJPUD010000476.1:595033-613831 GCA_023553655.1 Myrmecobius fasciatus | reverse complement strand
AGGGGGCAGTGAGAAGGACGGAGGGGGCAGTGAGAGGGAGGGAGGGGCCCCTCCAGTTGGTACCTGGGGGCTGTCCTGCAAAGCCTCCTCCAGCAGCAGCTTGTCCACGGCGGGCATGGTGCTCGCTCGGGTGCTGTCCTGCTCCTAGAGGGCCGCCGCCGCAGCTGCTCGCAGTGACACGTAGGGCTCCCAGCTGTGGCTGGCGGACCCCGAGCCCTCCAGTGTCCCGCGGCGGCGGCGGGGGCTGGGATGCTCTCCCCGGCTGGGAGCTGTCTCGGAGCCGGGCCTGGGCTCAGACACTCAGTGCCCGCTGGACAGTGCAGCCCACCCCTCGGTCCCCAGTCGGCCTGCCAGCCAGCTTGCTCGCAGCCAGTCCTCCCTCCTTCCCTCCCTCTCTCCCCAAGCTCCTCCTCCGCAGCCCGAGCTCCTGCCAAGAGAAGAATCAACAGGAAGTGTGGCGATCCTCGGGTCCTGATGGGAAGTGTGGCCGGCCAGGCTTCCTCCTACGCGGGAGCACTCGCGGAGAGCCCAGCCTGCTTCTCCCCTCCCCACGGGCGCGCGGAGGAGAGGAACTGGAGCCGAGGGCACGCTCCGACACTGCCTTCTGTAAAGTTCTAGGATGGAGGGGCTAGAAAAGACATCGTGTGCTCTGTAGCAAACTTGGATAAAAGAGAATGTTAATGATGGAGGGGGGCGTGTTCTTGGAGCCTAGAATGTTAGTGCAGCAACTTAGAAATCACAATGTTAACAGTGGAATGGGCCTTAGGACTTAGAATATTAGTGTAACAAGTCAGATTAAACAGTGTTAATAATGGGGAGGGGAATGTTCCTGGAGCTTAGAATGTTAGTGTAGCAGCTTAGAAAACAGAATGTTAACTAACAGTAAGAGGGGCCTTGGAGCTTAGAATGTTAGTGTAGCAACTTAGATTAAACAATGTTAATGATGGGGGGAAAGTTCTTGGAACTTAGAATGTTAGTGTAGGACTTGGAAAACAGAATGTTAACACTGAGAGAGGCCTCAGAACCTAGAACATTAGTGTAGCAACTTAGATAAAACAGAATGTTAACAGTGGAATGGGCCTTATAGAGCCTAGAATGTTAGAGAAGCAACCTAGAAAATAGAATGTTAATGAGGGTAGGGAATCTAGAATGTAGAAAATTAGATAACAACTCAGGAAATATGTAATTTTTGGAAAGGTCTTTAGAGGGGTGTTTTTGTATCATGGACTCCGTAAGCAGTTTGGTGAAACCTATGGCTCCTATCTCAATGAAGTTTTTTTTTCTTTTATGCACAAAATAAAATACATAGAATCACAAAGGAAAGCAATTATATTTAGTTACAGTTATAAATTTTAATTGAAGTGTTAAATTTCCAAAAAGGTTCACAAATCCCAGGTTAACAATTTCCACAAATGTTATTTAGTAAACTAGTGTCCATACTTCCAGAAGTATCCAGAGATTCTACTAGTAGGAATATCTCCCAAGGAGGTATTTTAAAAAACAAAGAAAGAAAATTTCCATATACACTACATATTTATAGCAGAAATTTTTGTGGTAGCAAAGAACGCCTACCACTTGGGGGATGATTAAACAAATTGTAGTCCATGAATGGAATATTATTATGCTGTAAGAAATGATGACTATAGCAACTATAAAGAAGCATTGGAAGATTTATTTCAACTAATGCAGAGTAAAGCAAGCAAGACCAAGAAAATAACATGGTAGATGACAACTACAATGGAAAGCCAATGACATAAAAGAAAAATTGAAGATAAATACAGAAAAATGACAAAGAACAACCTTGGCTCCCCAAGAGAAAACATAAGAAGACACCTCCTTCCACTCCTTGGTAGAGATGAAGTATCCACAGGTATGGAATATTGTACAGATTATAAGATTTTTTGATATATTAATTGGTTTTGATTATTTTTCTTTTTAATTAAATTTTTTAAAATTAAGGATGGATCTTGTGAAGCAGAAGAGGTTAGAGAAGGAATACAAGGAGAAATTTAGGTGATATAAAAACAAAAGAAAACAATAAAATTTATTTTTTAAAAATTCCATATAATGATTTCAGAAAAGCCTGGAAAGATTAACATTAGCTGGTGCTGAGTGAAGTAAGCAGAACCAGGAAAACTTTGTACACAATAACAAGATTATGGAATGATCAGCTGTGATAGACTTAGCTCTTCTCAGAGATATATTGATCCAAGATAATTCCAACAGACTCAGGATGAAAAATGTCATCTGAATCCAGAGAGGGAACTATAAAACTGAATGAGGATCAAAGCATACTATTTTCATCTTTTGTTGTTGTTGTTATTGTTTGCTTCTTCTTTTTCATGGTTTCCCCCTTTTGTTCTGATTTTTCTTTCACAACATGACTAATATGGAAATATATTTAAAAGGATCGTGCATGTATAACCTAGATTGCTTGTGGTCTTGGGGAAAGGGGAGGTGATGGAGGGAGAGAGAAAAAAAAATTGGAACTCAAAATCTCACAAAAATGAATATTGAATTTTTTTTTTTAAATTTTTATTTTATTTGCATAACATATGTGTGGGTAATTCTTCAACAATAACCCTTACATAGCTTTCCGTTACAAATTTTCCCCCCAACTCCCCACCCCTCCCCTAGATGGCAGGATATCCACTACATGTTAATTATGTTAAAATATTGGCAAATCGAATATATGTATACATATTTCCAAACTTATCATTGGTGTGTAAGAAAAATCTTATCTACACAAACGATATATCAGATAAAGGAAACACAATGTAAGCAAACATCAATCAAGGAGTATGAGAATGTTATGTTGTGGTCCACATTTCGCATCCCTCTCTCTGGGTGTATATGGCTTTCTTCAGTGAACAATTGGAGGTGGTTTGAAACATTTCATTGTTGAAGAGAGCCATGTCCATCAGAATTGATCGTCATATAGTACTGTTGTTGCCGTGTATAATGATCTCCTGGTTCTGCTCATTTCACTCAGCATCAGTTCATGTAAGTCTCTCCAGGCCTCTCTGAAATCATCTTGCTGGTCATTTCTTACAGAACAATAGTATTCCATAACATTCATATACCATAATTTATTCAGCCATTCTCCAATTGAAGGACATCTATTCAATTTCCAGTTTCTAGCCACTACAAAAAGGGCTGCCACAAACATTCTTGCACATGTGGGGCCTTTTCCTTCCTTTATGATTTCTTTGGGATATAAGCCCAATAGAAATGCTGCTGGGTCAAAGGGTATGCACAGTTTGATAACTTTTTGAGCATAGCTCCAAATTGTTCTCCAGAATGGCTGTATCCGTTCACAGCTCCACCAACAATGCATCAGTGTCCCAGCCCTCCCACAACCCCTCCAACATTCATCATTAACTTTTCCTGTCATTTTAGCCAATCTGACAGGTGTGAAGTGGTATCTCAGGGTTGTCTTGATTTGCATTTCTCTGATCAATAGTGATTTGGAGCACCTTATGAATATTGAATTTTAACATAATTAACATGTAATGGATATCCTGCCATCTAGGGGAGGGGTGGGGAGTTGGGGGAAAAATTTGTAACGGAAAGCTATGTAAGGGTTATTGTTGAAGAATTACCCACACATGTTCTGCAAATAAAATAAAAAAAATTAAATAAAAATAAATAAATAAATAAATTCCATTTAAAACAGCAAAAAAATGAATATTGAAAACCATCTTTACATGTAATCAGAAAAAATAAAAAACTATTGAATTTTTTAAAAGTAGAATAAAAAATTTCATGCAGTAAGGTAGAAAATAAATAAAATGTTAATGTTAGGGAGTCTTTTAGAACACAGAATATTAGAAAGTAGAATATTTAACCTCAGATCACAGAATAAGGAATGTTTCAAATGAAAAAGTCTTAGAACAAAGACAAAATAGAATATTAGGAGTGTAAAGTTCTGAGGATATAGAATGTTAATGTGTGTAATAGCTGATGTTTATTTAGTGTTTTTTATATTTATTAGCTTATTTGATCTTCACAACAACCCTGGGAAGTTGATGCTATTATTGTTATCATTTTTACAAATTAGGAAATAAAGACAGAGAAGTTAAATGACCTGTTTAGGGTTACACCAATAATAAGTGTCTGATGTAGGATTCAAACTCAGATCTTTCTCCATTCAAGAGTAGTCTATAAAATTCCTAGATTCCATAGAATGTCCAGTTGGAAAGAACCTAAGATCATAGAACATAGAAAGTAGTTGCTAGAGCATAGAACATTAGAACTGGAAGAAAAATGAGGACATAGAATGTTATACGACACACAGTATTAAAATTGGAAGGGATTGCACAGATTTCCTGATTCATATTATGGTAGAACTAGACAAGGCATTGAATTTTTTTTGGGCTTCAGTTTCCTCATCTTTCAAATATGGGAACTGGGCTCAATTACCTATTAATCCTTTCCAATTCAAAATCTATGACCCAAACATTGTCTGATCCTATCTGGGAAGGCAGAAGGGACTAGAAGGATGGACTAGAAGTTGTAAGAGGACAGAGAACAGGATTAGGAGGGATGAGTCCCAGAAGGAGCTAGGTAGAATAGGAAGTTATGGTCACATAGAAAATTTTCTAAGGGGGCAGCTAGGTGGTGCAGTGGATAGAGCACCAGCCCTGAAGTCAGGAGGACCTGAGTTCAAATCTGGTCTCAGACATGTAACAGCTGTGTGACCCTGGGCAAGTCACTTAACCCCAATTGCCTCAGCCAAAAAAAAAAAAAAATTCTAAGTTATGGATTAGAGAGGTGGGACACTGATGGCAGGATGGGTCATGGAAGACAACTATATAATAGAATAATAGACTATCAGACCCTTCCCAGTAACTGTGGCAATGCTGATTTGATATTTTCTGAGATCAAGGGTAAGATATGGGAATGTGGATGGATCCAACAATATTGTTGTGATTGCTATTCCTTGAACATTACACACATACTCTTTGAATTCTAGGCTTTCATCAAGAATCAATTGAAATATCATCTTCTACTGGAAGCCTTCCCCATTCTCCTAGATGCTAGAACCATCTCCTCTAAAATTATCTTCTTTCTACACTGCATATAGTCTTTATTTTTGTAAATATTGCCTCTCTCATTCTAATTTAAGCTCTTTCAGGTGGATACTAGTTATACTTTTGCCTTTGAATCTCTGACATATAGCACAGTGCTTTGCACACAGTATAATTTAATAAATTCTTTCTGATTTGTTAATTGAGAGTACAGTTGAATAGGTATGTGATTATGTAGTCCAGTTATCTGAAGGGACATCAACTAATGTGTAAACTGAAATTCCCAAGTTCAAGGACAGGGTTGAGATAGAAGAGTAGATGGCAGCCAGGGAATGAACTTATCCCCCCCCCCCTTACTTCCTTAATAGTATTTATTTTTCCATTTACATATAAATATAATTTTCAAATTCATCTTTATGAGATTTTGGGTTCCAAATTTTTCTTCCTCCTTCCCTTTCTTCCTCCCCACAAGATAGAAAGCAATCTGATATAGGTTTACATTTACATTCATGTTAAACATATTTCCACATCAGTAAAAGCAGAATCAGAACAAAAAGGAAAATCATGAGAAAGAAAAAACAACAACAAAATAAAAATAGTACATTTCAATCTGCACTCAGCCTCCATAGTTCTTTTTCTAGATATGGATGGCATCTTTCATCATAAATCTTTTGGAAATGTCTTAGATTACTGTATTGCTGAGAAGAGCTAAATCTATCATAGTTGATTATCACACAATGTTACTGTTATTGTGTATAATGTTCTCCTGGTTCTGCTCACGTCACTCAGCCAGCATCCATTCGTGTAAATCTTCCCAAGTTTTTCTGAAAGTATCCTGTTTATTATTTCTTATAGAACAATAGTATTTCATTACATTCATATACCTCAACTTGTTTAGTCATTCCCCAAATGATGAGCATCCCCCAAATTTTGAAAACTTTCCCTCCACAAAAAAAGAGCTGCTATAAATATTTTTGTACAGGAATGCACTTTTTTACTTTTTAAAAAAATTATTTATTTATTTCAATATACATGTTGGCAGAGAAAAATCAGAACAAAAGGGAAAAAACCATGGAAGAGGGAAAAGAAAATAGAAAAAAGAAGTGAACATAGCATACATTGATTTATATTCAGTCTCCTTAGTTCTTTTTCTGGATGCAGATGGCATTTTTTTAAATCAAAATTTATTCGGATTTCCTTAAATCACTGAACCACTGAGAAGAACCAAGTCTTTCATAGTTGATCATCACACATTCTTCTTGTGATGGTGTACAATGCATTCCTGGTTCTGCTTGTTTTGGTCAGCATCAGTTCACGCAAATCTTTCCAGACCTTTCTGAAATCAGCTTGTTCACCAAATTTTTTTTATAGAACAATGATATTATATTACCTTCATATAATACATCTTATTTAACCATTTCCCAGTTGATGGCATCTACTCATTTTTCAATTCTTTGCTACCATAAAAAGAGCTGACAAACATTTTTGCATATGTGGATCTTTTCCCCTCTTTTATGATTTCCTTGGGATAAAGACCTAGTAATGGCACTGCTGGGTCAAAGGGTTTGCACAGTTTGATAGCCCTTTGGGCATAGTTGGGAATACACTTCTTGAGAAAGGAGAGAGAATTACCTGGAGGCAGCAGATGGCAGCCACCTGGATTTGGCTAGGGGATATTTCTGGATACAGTAAATATCAGAGAAGAGATAACTGAGTACCAGAGTCAGAAGGAGAAGCTGAAAAGCCTCAGAGAACCTGCCTTTGCCTCCCCATTGGTCCAGGGGGTTGGTTTTGGGGAAGTAAGGGGAATAAGGTATATTCAGTATTAGAGAATCTGGTCAGAGAGTGTCTTCTTGAGGACAACCAGGTTTACATGATTGCAAGAAAATGGAAAGATAAAAATAAAATAAATAAAAAGAGCAGTTTGGGATATGGAGGACAATTTGTTAATAATAGAATGAAGTTCCAGAAGACAAAAAAAAGAAGGCTAGCATACAATAAAAAGGGACTGGGCAGCTAGGCTCCATAGTGCATAGAGCATTGAGATTGGAGTCAGGAGGACTTATCTTCATGATAATCTATCTGACCTCAGACACTGGCTAGCTATGAAAACCTGGGCAAGTCACTCAACCCTATTTTCCTCAGTTTCCTCATCTGTAAAATAAGAAGGAAATGCAAACCACTACAGTATCTCTGCCAAGAAAACCCCAAATGGGGTTGGACATAACTGAACAACAATAAGAATTGGTACTCTGAGATGAGGGGATTGGTGGTCCAGGGAAGGCAGCTTCTGTCCAGTAATGTAAAAGGGAGTAAAATCACAGTCATAGTGACTGACATTAATAGAGAGTACTCTATTATGAGGTTTGCAAAGTACTTTGCAAATATATCATTTGATCCTTAAAACAAACTTGTAAAGTAGGTGCTTTTAGCATCCCCATTTTATAGATGAGGAAATAGAGGCAGAGATCAATAATTTGCCTAGAATCACATAGCTTGCATCTCAGGTAGAATTTGAACTCAGCTCTTCTGACAGTAAGACCAGTGGACTCCCCACCTCTATGTGACTATGGTTGATTTGATCACTCTCCAATCAACACAGAGAAGCTCTTCCCAAGAGCCAGATGAGACTTCTGGGGTAGGGTAGGGAAAGGAGGGATAGGATACTATTTTGTAAGCACTTAATGTATGCAAACTACTATTCTTGGCTGGGAGAGGAAGTGACTTGCTTAGAGTCTCTTAGTTAAGTAGAGACAGACCTTATTCCTGGGTTTGACCCTTATTCCTCTGCCTGAATCCTCCTCAGTCTATTTCACTTCAAAGTCAACCTTCAAAGCTGTCTTCATGAAATATTATAATGTGGTACAGGAGGACTTCTATTCAGATGCCACTTTGTACACTTAATCCATATGCTGTTTTAGGCTAGTCATGTCACTTACTAAAACTGTTTCCTTAGTTTGTAAAATGAGAACATTGGAGTAGGTATTCTCTAATATCCCTCCCAACTCTATACCCTGTGCTCCTAAAGAGCATGGAGGTGACTTTTATCTTAGTGTAAGCAAAACCTTCTGAATCCTGGAGCTATCCCACAATAGATTGGGCTGCATGAGGAGGTAATGAGTTCCCCCTCACTGGAGGTTTCCAAGCAAAGGTTGGATGACCACTTGTCAGGGACTCAGGAGAGAGGGTTCTTGTTTGGTTGGGGGATGAATTAAATAGACAGCCTTTGAAGTCCCTTGAAAAATTTAAGATTCTATGACTATGACATTGTCTCTGTCTTCAAAGAGTTTACAGTTTAGTAGTAGGCATTAGATAAACAAATCCAGATTAACTACTATTTGGATCCTTCTTATAGTATAATCAGTCAATCAATGAATATTTAGTAAGTTCCTACTATGTACTAGGTACTGAGATAAGCTAAATAGTGATGTGAAGAAGAGTAAAGAATCATACATTTAGACTTAAAAGGAATATTAGAAGTCAAGGAAAATGAGGTCCAGTGAAATTAAATAACACAGTAAATGCCAGAATTTGAACTAAGGTCCTTTAATTCCAAATCTAGCATATCTCACTGTATCTCACTGTTTTTCTGTAGAAATCATAGCTGTGGGACCAAGGAAGGCTTCATGATACTTGAAATGAATCTTGAAGGAGCCAAATTCAACTCAATGGATATAAAAAGCAGGAGATTAGTGTACTCTCTGACTTAGGCAAGCTACTTGACTTGTGTGTATCAATTTTCTCAAAATACACAATAATGAAATTGATCTATATGGTCTCTACAATCCCTTCCTGTTCAAAATCTATAATCCCGGGGTGGTGGTATCGATTTAAGATGTGTTTTATCTGAAGAGATGAAAGTCCATATCTGAACAATTTAGAAGCTTCTCACGATGAGACTTCTGAATAGAAGCAACTTATATGTTGAAGTCCTTGTGAGATGGATAGAGAGGCACCCTCAGACCTCAGAAGGCCCAAGTTCAGGTCTAGCCTCTGAGACATTCTGGCCGTATGACTGGGCAAATCTTCACTCTTTGTGCTTCAGGAAAATTTCCAAGATTAGTAGCTGAAGAGAAGACTCTGATCTTCACTGCTAGAAAATGCTTCTTCATTTGGAAGTCTCATATCGACTAATTTCCAGATCTCTATCCCATCCTTATTTAGAAGCGATCATTTTGATGAGCAAAGCCATTTAGATACTTTCCTCTGCTTTACATAAAATTCTCCTGTTTCGTCTCCCTTTATTCTAGATCTATTAATTTTCAAGGGAGGGAGATTCCCCTTTTTTTGGAAGCCAAACTCAGGGCTAGACCTAGAGCTTCATTTAGTATTCATTAGCTGAGCAATCTATCTGTCCCTCCCTGGAGGAATCCTTCCATTTGGCCTTGGAGAAAGATTTTCTGTTGCACTGTTTATCATGACTCCCAGGAACATCAGACCCACATTGAAAAGGGAAGAGGACTTCCTGTACTTAGATAGCAAAACAGGAATTTTAGCATTTCCTTCCTTTGTGGTCAATAAGGTCTTACCCCCAAAGACTAAGTGCCACACTATTACACTAATATGTCTCCAGTAACACTCTGGCATAGGAAGGCAGCCTACACATTATGAACTCCCAGTAACCTATTCATGAATGTCCTGTTTCAAACTGCCTCTTCTCTGGCTCTTATCTCTTTACTAATCTTCCTGGATATCAGCCAAGCTGCCCTGGGCCAATGATGCCATCTAGTGACTAGAACCAAGAACAGGCTATTGTCATATAGAGGAAAAAGAATTGACCTGAGCTTCAGGAAACCTAGATTTAGTTCTGCTTTTGCCTCCAAAAAGGTACATGGCCTTAGAGAAATTAGGGCCTCATTTCCTCATTGGTCAGAGGGAAATATTGAATTAGATGATCTCTTCTCATAAAATCCCAGAGTCTCCTAGTTAAATAGAGATAGACTTTTCCCCTGGACTTTGCCATTTAATTCCTCCGCCTGAATCCTTCTTAGTCCATTTCGTCTTTCAAAGTCAACCTTCAATGTTGTCTTTATGAAATATTCCAATGTGGCACAGGAGTACTTGAGTTCAAATGCTACTTTGTACACTACATGTGCTATTTTAGGCTAATCATGTCACTCCCTAAGTCTCAGCTTCCTCATCTGTAAAATGAGAACACTGGAGTAGGTGGCTTCTGCTATCCCTTCCAATTCTACATCCTGTGATCCTAAAGAGTATAGAGGTGAATTTTAGGGATATTTCTTTTCTCCCACTTCCTTTTTTTCTCTGGTGGAGGGACCAAGAAGAAAAAAATGTACCCCCCTTTAACCACTCACATCTGTTCATTTTATCTTAAATAATCCTTATCACAATTCTTCCAGACTCTCCTCCATTTTTTTATTAAAGCTTTTTATTTGCAAAACATATGTATGGGTAATTTTTCAACATTGACCCTTACAAAGCTTTCTGTTACAAATTTTTCCCCCTAGTCCCCACTCTTCCCCTACATGGCAGGAAGTCTACTACATGTTAATTATGTTAAAATATTTGACAAATCGAATATGTGTATACATAATTTTACTGTTATCTTGTCGTGCAAGAAAAGTTGGATCTACAAGAAAAAAAATCTGAGAAGGGAAACATAATGCAAGCAAATATCAATAGAGAGCATGAAACTGTTATGTTGTGGTTCACATTTCATATCCCTCTCTCCTCCATTTTTAAGGGCCTACTCATCCCTACAGAAGCCATCTCAAACATCATTTCTTAGATTCCAGGAAATAGAATTAAAACTGGAAGGATTCTTAGGTCTCATTTGGTCTAACTCTTCATTTTACAGATTTCTTTACATTATTTTACAGTATCAGAGAGAGGAAGTGGCTTATTCAAGGCTAATTAAGGAATTGCAGAATCAGGATTTGAATGCATATCCTCTGAAGCCAAATCTTGGGTTTATTCATTATAATACAGTGGGGTCCACTTCCCTCAGAGCTATAAGTAGGAGCTGTTGCATTTCATCCAGGTGGGGCAAGGAGAACAGAAGACAAACAGTTCAGCTGTGGATGAGGTGCCACTGAGAAAAGAGATATCCTAAAGCAAAGCTTCTTAAACTCTGGGTCAGGACCCCATCTAGTATACATAACTGTATATGTATATGTATTCATATACATATACAAAACTGAGTGTTGGAATCACAAGATTATGATTTATTATCAGTAAATATTTCATTTGTATACCTATTTTATATACCTATGTACCCAGAGTTGTATAAAAATTTCTCTGAAGAAGAGGGATCACAAGTGAAAGAAATTCTGCCCTAGATGGTCTGGGCCAATCCTTTATGAGGCTTTACAACAAACACATTTAAAGCATAATGATACTTACAGATTGAAGGTAAAGGACTGGAGCAGAATCTATTATGCTTCAGATGAATAACAACAACAACAAAAAAAGCAGGGGTGGCAATCCTGATCTCAGATCAAGTAAAAGCAAAGATCTAATTAAAAGAGATAAGGAAGGAAACTATATCTTACTAAAGGGTACCATAAATAATGAAGCAATATCAATACTAAACATATATGCACCAAGTGGTATAGCATAGAAATTCCTAGAGGAAAAGTTAAGAGAGCTGCAAAAAGACATAGACAGCAAAACTATAATAGTGGGGCATCTCAATCTTGCTCTCTCAGAACTAGATAAATTGAACCACAAAATAAATAAGAAAGAAGTTAAGGAAGTAAAAAAGTGTGAGCTATGATAGATCTTTGGAGGAAATTAAATGGAGACAGAAAGGAGTTTACTTTTTCCTCAGTGGTTCATGGAACTTATACAAAAATTGATCATGTGTGAGGTAATAAAAACCTCAAAATCAAATGCAGAAAGGCAAAAATAGTAAATGCATTTTTTTCAGATCATTATGGAATAAAAATCACATGTAATATAAGGCCAGGAGAAAATAGACCAAAAAGCAATTAGAAACTAAATAATCTCATCTTAAAGAATGAATGGGTGAAACAGAAAATTGCAGACACAATTACTAATTTCATCCAAGAGAATGATAATGAGACAACATATCAAAATTTGTGGGATGCAGCCAAAGTGATAATAAGGGGAAATTTTATATTTCTAGATGCTTACTTGCATAAAATAGAGAAAGAGAAAATCAATGAATTGGGCTTGCAACTAAAAAAGCTAAAAAAAGGACAAATTAAAAACCCCCAATCAAATATCAAACTTGAAATTCTAAAAAATAAGAGGAGAGATTAATAAAATTGAAAGTAAAAAAAACTATTGAGTTAATAAATAAAACTAAAAGTTGGTTTTATGAAAAAACCAACAAAATAGATAACCTCTAGTTAATTTAAATAGAAAAAGCAAAGAGGAAAATCAAATTGTTAGTCTCAAAAATGAAAAGGGAGAACTTTCCACTAATGAAGAGGAAATTAGAGCAATAATTAGGAGTTACTTTGTTTAACTTTATGCCAATGAATTTGATAACCTTAGTGAAATGGAGGAGTACCTGCAAAAATATAGATTGCCCAGAGTAACAGAAGAGGAAATAAATTACTTAAATAGTTTCATTTTAGAAAAAGAAATAGAACAATCTATTAATTAACTTCCTAAGAAAAAATCCCAGGACCAGATGGATTTACATGTGAATTCTACCAAACATTTAAAAAACAATTAACTCCAATACTATATAAACTATTTGAAAATAATAGGGAATGAAGGACTCCTACCAAATTCCTTTTATGACACAGACATGGTACTGATACCTAAAACAGGTAGGACGAAAACAGAGGGAAAAAATTATAGACCAATTTCCCTAATGAATATTGATGCAAAAATCTTAAATAAAATATTAGCAAAGAGATTACAGAAAATCATCCCCAGGATAATACACCATGACCAAGTAAGATTTATGCCAGGAAGGCAGGAATGGTTCAATATAAAGAAAACTATTAGCATAATTGACTATATCAATAACCAAATTAACAAAAAAAACCCATGATTATCTCAACAGATGCAGAAAAAACATTTGATAACATCTAACAACCATTCCTATTAAAAACACTAGAGGGTATAGGAATAAATGGACTTTTCCTTAAATTAGTAGCATCTATTTAAAACCATCAGGTAGCATCATATGTAATGGTGATAAACTGGAACCATTCCCAATAAGATCAGGGGTGAAACAAGATTACCCACTATCACCATTACTATTCAATATTATATTAGAAACACTAGCTTTGGCAATCAGAGAAGAAAAAGAGATTAAAGGAATTAGAATAGGTCATGAGGAAACCAAATTCTCACCGTTTGAAGATGGTATGATGGTATACTTAGAGACCCCTAGAGAATCAACTAAAAAACTATTAGAAATAATCTACAACTTTAGCAAAGTTGCAGGATACAAAATAAATCTACATAAATCATCAGCATTTTTATACATCACTAACAAAATCCAACAGCAAGAGATACAAAGAGAAATTCCATTTAAAATAACTGTCGATAGTATAAAATATTTGGGAATCTATCTGCCAAAGGAAAGTCAGGAACTATATGAGCAAAACTACTAAATGTTTACCACATAAATAAAGTTAGATCTAAACAATTGGAAAAATATCAAGTGTTCTTGGATAGGTCTAGCGAATATAATAAAGATGACAATACTACCTAAACTAATCTATTTATTTAGTGCTATACTAATCAAACTCCCAAGAAATTACTTTTACAGATTAAAAAAAAATAACAAAATTCATCTGGAAGAACAAAAGGTCAAGAATTTCAAGGGAATTAATGAAAAAAAAAAAAGCAAATGAAGGTGGCCTAGCTGTACCAGATCTAAAACTATATTATAAAGCAGTGGTCATCAAAACCATTTGGTACTGGCTAAGAAACAGTAGTTGATCAGTGGAATAGGTTAGGTTCACAGGACAAAACCAAAATAGCAATCTAATATTTGATAAACCCAAAGACCCCAGCTTTTGGGATAAGAACTCATTATTTGACAAAAACTGCTGGGAAAATTGAAAACTAGTATGGCAGAAACTAGGCATTAACCCACACCTAACACTGTATGCCAAAATAAGGTTGAAATGGGTTTATCATCTAGACATAAAGAATTATTATATTATATATTATAATACTATATATTAAACATAAAGAATATTATATATTATAAACAAATCAGAAGAATTTAGGATAATTTACCTCTCAGATCTCTGCAGGAGGAAGGAATTTGTGACCAAAGAAGAGATCATTATTGATCATAAAATAGATAATTTTATGTATACATATATTCAATTTGTCAAGTATTTTAACATAATTAACATGTAGTGGATATCCTGCCATCTAGGGGAGGGATGGGGAGTAGGGGGGAAAATTTGTAACAGAAAGCTTTGTAAGGGTTAATGTTGTAGAATTACCCATACATATGTTTTGCAAATAAAAAGTTTTAATAAATAAATAAGTAAATAACAACAACAACAACAAAACCCAAAATAGATAATTTTGATTATATCAAGTTAAAAAGTTTTTGTACAACTAAAACTAATGCAGACAAGATTAGAAAGGAAGCAATAAACTGGGAAAACATTTTTACATTCAAAGGTTCTGATAAAGGCCTCATTTCTAAAATACATAAAATATATAGAGAATTGACTCAAATTTGTAAGAATTGAAGTCATTCTCCAATTGATAAATGGTCAAAAGTTATGAACAAACAATTTTCAGATGAAGAAATTGAAACTATTTCTAGTCATATGAAAAGGTGCTCCAAATCACTACTGATCAGAGAAATGCAAATTAAGACTACTCTGAGATTCCACCACACACCTGTCAGATTGGCTAAGATGACAGGAAAAGATAATGACGAATGTTGGAGGGGATGTGGGAAAACTGGGACACTGATACATTGTTGGTGGAACTGTGAATGGATCCAACCATTCTGGAGAGCAATTTGGAACTATACTCAAAAAGTTATTAAACTGTGCATACCCTTTGACCCAGCAGTGTTTCTATTGGGCCTATATCCCAAAGAGATCTTAAAGGAAGGAAAGGGACCCACATGTGCAAAAATGTTTGTGGCAGCCCTTTTTGTAGTGGCTAGAAACTGGAAACTGAATGGATGCCCATCAATTGGAGAGTGGCTGAACAAATTATGGTATATGAATATTATGGAATATTATTGTTCTGTAAGAAATGACCAACAAGATGATTTCAGAGAGGCCTGGAGAGACCTACATGAACTGATGCTGAGTGAAATGAGTGGAACCAGGAGATCATTATACACGTCAACAACAAGGCTATATGATGATCAATTCTGATGCACATGGCTCTCTTCAACAATGAGGTAATTCAAACCAGTTCCAGCTGTTCAGTGATGAAGAGAGCCATCTACACCCAGAGAGAGTCTGTGGGAACTGAGTGTGGACCACAATGTAGCATTTTAATGCTTTCTGTTGATGCTTGCTTGCACTTCCCCCCCCCTTCCTTCTTGATCTGATTTTTCTTGTACAGCAAGATAATGGTATAGATATGTATACATATATTGGATTTGTCATATATTTTAACATATTTAACATGTATTAAACTACCTGCCATCTAAAGGAAGGGGTGGAGGGAAGGAGGGAAAAATTTGGAACAGAAAGTTTTGCAACTGCTGCCTTGCCCTTAGAGGCAGCTTCTGATTCAATGGATAGAGCATGGTGTCTGGAGTCAGGAAGATTTGAGTTCTAATCCCATTTCAGACACTTACTGGCTATGTGATCTATGGTTAGTTGCTGAACTGCTGTCCACCTCAGTTTCCTCAACTGTCAAATGGGAATAATAATAGCACTCACAGGGTTGTTGTGAGGATCAAATGAGATATTCATAAAAAGCACTTAGCACAGTATCTGGTACACAGAAGGTATAATACAAAATGTTTATTCCTCTTCATGTTCTCCCTCAGGTTACTTTCCACATGTTCCGTGTATATTTTATATATACTGTTATTAGCATGTTGTCTCCCATGTGAGAATATTAGGTCTTTGAGGACAGAAACTAATTTTGTCTTTCTTTGTATCCTCAGTGCTTAGCATAGTGCCCGACATTGACCAATTTGGAACTCTGAAGTCTAGGAGCTTAGGAGTGGTCCCTTTACAGTTATCTTTGCTATACTTTACAGTATAGATTGGTGGAGAGCCTCCTGGGGACAATTGTTGTATTTCCTCTTTGTACTCCCATTTGTGGAATAAGGGGGTAAGTGGGAAATGACTGTGATGATGGCTGGTGGCTGCAAGGATCATTCTCTTAATGTCCCTATATTGAGACCAAGGAAAACCATAATTACAGAATCTTAGACTTGGTCTAAGTCTATCTGGTCATCCAGTCTAGCTTATCTAACCATGAATTTGCTTGACTGCCCCCTGAGAACTGGTCATCTGCTTTTGCCCAAATCCTTTAAGAACCCAGAGCGCTAACTGTTAGACTGGATTATTGGATGGTCATATTAGATTCCATTAGTCCTCATAATTAATTCAAGCTGAAATTCAGTCCTTGGAGGCTTTCCCTTATGACCCCCAGTTCTGCCCTCTGGGACTAACCAGAACAAGTCGAATACTTCTACGTGATGCTTCCACAAATAAGTGTATACAGCCAGCATGTCCTCATAGAAGTCTTCTCTTCTCAAGGGTGAAACATTCCTAGTTGCTTCAACAGATCCTTGTATGGCCTTCTCTTTTTCAGTTTCACCATCTTGGCTTCCCGCCTTTGGACATGCGCCATTTTGGCAATGGCTTGCACCTTAGTCTGAAACTAACATTCCAGATGTTGTCAGACCAGTGTGAAGGACAGAGGGACTTCCACATCTGACCACCCATCTTTGTTTATTGAAATTATTCTCTATGGTAAGAAGGAAGGAAGCAGGCATTTATTAAGCACCTACTATATACCTAGCACCGTACCGAGTGTTTTCCAAATATTATTCATTTTATTTTCACAACAAGCTGGGGAAATAAGTGCTATTTTTAGTCGCTATTTTAGAGATGAAGAAAGTGAATCAGAAAGCTGTTAAGAGCCTTGCCTAGGTCATACAACTAGTTTATTTCTGAGGCTGGATTTGAACTCAGGTTTTTTATGATTCCAGGCCCAATGCTCTATTTCCCATATCACCCAGCTGCTTCAGATATACCTCTATGGTATATGATATATAGTCAGCAATTAATAAATGCTTGTTGAATCAACTTGAATCTATAAGATTATTGGTCTAGAGCTAGAAACCTTCTTTAGAGGTCATTGGGTCCAAGATCTTACAAATGAGGAAACTGATATATAGAAAAGTTAAATGACTTGCACTTGGTCATGAAGGCAGCAAGGAGAGCTAGGGTTCCAGTCTAGGATTTTTGATTCTAAATTCATCACTTTCATGCACCAACTGAATCTTCTTATTGCAGAGGCCAATGCCCCTAGAAAACCTCCTCTGAAGTCCTGAGGGAGATATGTCTACAATCAATCGTGATAGACTCTATTTTAGAGAATGTTTACATCCCTTGGAGTTCTATTGGAGCTGATGACTTCTCAGTTTCCTCTCCATTCTCTAGTATAGTTCAGTTTTGTGACTTTCATGGGACTTGGGAAACCATTTTACAAGCAATAGGGAAATAGGGGCAGGAACTTCTTGTAGTTACCAACTTTTAGCCTATTGACCCCAAACTATGACTCTCATTATAATTATCTAGGATGAATCAGTGAAGGATCCCAAGAATCCGTGGGTGGAAGAAAGGATGCTGTTCCCTCCAGAGATGGCCACAACTATGAATGGGGACAGAAGTGGAGGGAAATATTCCAAGAATCAGAGATTTATGTTTTGGTCTCAGTTTATTGCAAGCCCCTCAAGACTCTTATGGGAATTAAGGCTGGGCTTTTTTTGTACTAAAGGAAGAGGGGTTCAGAGAGTCCTATGTTTGCTGTGGGCCAGTTACTAGGAACCCCGGCTGAAGCTACAACAGAAGGGCTGAGACTCTTCAGAGCATGGGAAATGGAGGTACAATCATAGGAATGGTGAGAGACTTGCACAATTAGCTGCCTTATCATTCCTAAACTAAAGTTTGAGTTTTTCAGATAGAATGATAATGGTCACAGTGATGATGATGATGATGATGACAACTAGCTTTTATAAAGCACTTTAAAATTTGCAAAGTGCTGTACAAATATCTCATTTAAATCCCACAACAATCCCATCTGATAGATTCTATTGCTATCCCTATTTTATAGATTGGGAAACTGAAGGTAGACAGAAGGTAAATGACTTGTGCTGGGACATATAGCTAGCAAGTGTCCAAGGCAGATTTCAAACTTGAGTCTTCCCACATAAATCTAATACTTCATCCTTCCTCCACTTCCTTTCCTTCCTCTCTTCTTCCTTCCCTCCTCTCTTTCCCTCTCTCTCTCTCCCTTTTCCTCCTTCCTTCCTTCCTTTCTTCCTTCCTGCCTTCTTTTCTTCCTCCATTCCTCCCTCCCTTTCCTTCTTCCCTTCTTCTTTCTGCCCTCCCTCCCTTCCACTCTCTCTCCCTCTCTCCCTTCTTCCTTCCTCCCTTCCTCTCTCCCTTCTTCCTTCTTCTCCTCTCTCCTTTCTTCCTTCCTTTCCTCTCTCCCTTCTTCCTTCCTCTCCTCTCTCCTTTCTTCCTTCCTTTCCTCTCTCCTTCCTTCCTTTCTTTCCTCTCTCCCTTCCTCCCTCCCTCCCTTCCTTCCTTCCTTCCTTCCTTCCTTCCTTCCTTCCTTCCTTCCTTCCTTCCTTCCTTCCTTC
>JAJPUD010000476.1:561253-593255 GCA_023553655.1 Myrmecobius fasciatus | reverse complement strand
ATATATATATTAGTAAGAAATTATATTCATGAATGTTTTTTTTTTCTTTACTTGTAAATTGTTCTTTTGTTCTCTGCTGTACACTTTGTTTACTTAATTTTTTTCTTCCCCTATCATCCCTCCACCCCCAAGCAAGCTATAGTTAAGAAAAAATATATTTATGCATATATATGTAAATATATATAATACATAATATGTATATATTTTATATATATACATACACACACCCCTTACATACACACCCCATACATACATACCCCTATCTTTCCTATCCCTGCTGACTTTGCTTTAATTCTGCTCCTTAACATGCTTTGCTCTTACTTAATTTCCCCCAACCCATGGATCCCTCCCTTGTCTTCTTCCACACTCTTTGCTTTCCTATCTGCGCATCCCTCCCCCTTATTTCTTTATAGCTTTTGGAGGATGCTGTACTCTTCATGGCATATATGTAATATTACATATTAAACCCATTCCCAATGTGAGTAGATTTTCAAAACTATAAGCCCTTTCCCCCCCTCTAATGCCTCCATGTCTGTTCTTCTTCTGAGCTGCATTTGTATAATGTAATTTACTATTTTTATCTTAACTCTGCCAGTCTTTCTTTTGAACTACCCCTATTGTTGATGTGAATATTAAACATATAGTATACATTTCCCATAAAAAACATAAGCCATTTGTCCATGTTGAGTTTCTTCAAAATGATCTTTAATATTGGCTCCTATATGTTAAACATTCTATTAAACTTGAATTTGGTTAATAGAAAGTTCTGAAAATCTGCAAGTTCATTGAATGTCCATTTTTTTCTCATTCAATATTATTGATAAATTTTCTGGAGGTGATATTTTTGGTCATAGGCCTAGTTCTTTTGATTAACAGTAGATATAGTTCTAGGACCTGCGGTATTTTATTGTAGCTATGGATGTCCGGTACAATTCTAATTGTAGCTTCAGCATATTTGAATTTTGTTGTTGTTGTTGTTGATTTGTTTCTTGCAAAATTTTCTCTTTTTAATGGGAGTTTCAAAATTTGGCAATAATATTCCTGTGTGTTTTCTACAAAGGATCTTGTTGAGGTGGTGATTGGTGGATTTTTTTTTTCTATTTCTACTTTGCCCTCATGTCCTATCACTCCAGAACAATTTTCTTGGATTATTTCCTGCATTATTGTATCAAGGTTTTTCTTGTTCACAACTTTCAGGGAGTCCAATTATTCTTAAATTTGCTCTTCTTGATCTGTTCTCTAGATCTGTCATTTTTCTTATAAGATGTTTCATATTCTGTTCTATCTTCTCAATCTTTATATTCTGTTTTGTTATTTCTTGATCTCTCATGGCTTCATTGGCTCCCTTGCCCAATTCTGATTTGAGGCTCTGTATCTCCTGTTCTAGTTGGTTAACTTTTTTTTTTCATAATCTTGTTTTTCTTAGATGGTTTTTATTTATTTATTTATTTTTAGTTTTTCTTCAATGTCTCTCATTTGATTTAAAAAATTTTTTTTTTGAATTCTTCTTTAAATTTTCTCTGGGCAGGGAGCCATTTCATGTTATTCTTTACTTCAATGTCCTCCTCTAAAGGCAAACTCTGCTCTTCCCTGTTACCATAGTATGTTTCTATAGTGGGGTTCTTTCTTTGCCAGTTAATAAGAAGTATTAGTGCAAGCACCTCTAATCATGGGGTGGGGAGATGGTGCATCAAGCTTCAACTCTCCCCTCTGACTTGGAACTCTAAACCAAGAGCTCCCTTTTTCAGCAATCACTCACAGATACTCATAGCAGTGTCCCTGCCCCTCTGCTTCTGCACTCCTGGTGTGCTGGTTCCTTCTCCAATAGGGCCATGTTTTCAATAGCACAGCTGGGCCTGGCTTTCCTAATCAGCCAAGATTACCTAAGTCTTCCTGGACTCAGACTCCAACTCCATAGATAGTCTGGGAGGTGAAAGTCTCTGTGGTTCTGAGGCTCCAGGCACATCCAGCTATCCCAAAGGTTCCCACTTGGTGTTTCTGAGGAGCTAGCCTGGAGGTGTTTGCACTTCAAACCAGTTAGTCCTGCTCCAGACCTTTCTTCAGATCTTGCTAAATTGTTGGAGGAAGAACTTTATTCTGCTCCAAATCTTGATTTTTCTCCAATTTATGTTTGCCCCAATGCACAAATTGGTTCTATTTGTGGGAGAAATCTGGAGAACTTGAAATTTACCAACCTACTCCTCCATCTTCCCAGAACCCTTTCCCATCAAATGAACTTCTAAGGTTCTGTCCAACTCTATAACTATAATTTTATGGCACCTAGCCTACCTGACTTCTGAGCATTTAGATTTCACACTCTTGTCTCCATCCCATCTTCCAGGCTATATATTATATATTATATATATTATATAATTATATATATATATTATATATCCTATATATTATAGATTGCTGGCTATTTCCCTGAACTTAGCATGACATCTCTGACTTTTGTGCCTTTGTCTAAAGCTTTTTCCAGTGCCGGATATGCCCTCCCTCCTTATCTCTGACTTTTCAAATCTTTCTCCTCCTTCAAGTCTCAGCTCAGGGGCTGTTTCCTCCACAAGCTGGCAGTGCTGTTTTCCTCCTCAAGTATCCTTTGAGAATTTTGCATGATTTCATTTTTGCCTTCATCTCTCTGTACCTTATATTTTGCAATCTAAATGGATGAATCCTCCTCCCACCCAATCCACTTCACCTTATCCCGATGGAATATAAGTGCTTTGAGGTACTTTTTTTTTTTTTTTAAACATTCACAGTCCCTGGATTTTTTTCAGTTTGATTTCACACAAATTCAACAACAATAAACCAATAACAACAACCAAAAAAAGCCCCACAAACATCTTAAGCTAGAAAGCACAGATCAAAGTGTTTAAAAAGCTCTATGCATTCATCTTTGAATCCCCCATGCCTCATCTGGTATCTTACACATAATTAATAGCTGCTTATTCAATCAATACTCATAGGAACACAGCTCTAAAGGTAGAAAGGAGAGCCATTTAGTTCAACTATCTCATTTTATAGAGGAAGAAATGTAGGCTCAGGGAGATTTAAGTATTTACTCAATGTTATGGGAGTTAGTACATACCAGATTTGGAATCTAAATCTGTTGCCTTAGAATCCCAAGCTATTTATTAAACAGCCACTAACTGCAATGCACTGGACTAGACACTGGGATACAAAGATCTAAAGGAAATACAGCCTTTCCTCAGGGAGCTTAGATCCTAGTGAAGAAAGACAACATTTGTATACTTACCCAGATACAAAATAGCCAGCTGGCAATTTTTATTTGTTTCCTTATTTGCTTGTTTGTTTTTGGTGGGGATCATGCTCATGATTGAGAAAGTAGGAGGTGAGGCTTGAGCTGAGTTTTGAAAGAAGCTAGGGAGACACTGGGAGACAGAGAGTAATGATGTAGGACATTCCAGCCATGAGGGTACATGGTAGCCAGCACAAATGAGATGTCATGAGTGGAACAGCCAGAAAGTCCATTTGTCTGGACTATAGAGTTCATTGAGGAATTGAAATGAGCTTATCTATCTTTCTTTGGTGGTAGTGGTGGTAGTTATTTTATGATCTAGCCAAGATAAGGCATTTGTATGCTATAGATAGGGTTTGAAAACTGAGCTCTGAGCCCCAATCCCTCTTGTTTCAATTGATGTTCTCTGTATATTACCTGTCTGTGAAATAAATAGCTAAGTTCTATGGAGAATGGGATTTAAGATCACTGAAAATATATGCATTTATTAAAAAGTAACATTGACAAAGCCGTGAGGACAGAAGACTCAAACTTCAAGAGATCCGATGGCAAATGGAGAAAAATGTGGTGAATATAGGTGGACTGCTTCCTATAGAAAATAAAGAATTATGAGCCATGAAAACAGGAGGATGGACGGTCCAAATACTGTTACCCAGAGATGAGGGTGATGGCAGGAGAGCAGATGTCATGCTGTGAAGATGCTCAGGATGACAATGGATGAACCACATGTGTGATCCATTTTGAAATGGCTTCATTAAGTAATAATCAGGGTAATGCAATGGTATTTCACAGATGAAAGGAGTAAATTAAACACGATTGATAATTGCTGAATTTAATTCAGTTGTGTCCAATTTGATCCAATTGCCACAAGCATTTATTAAGAGCCTTCTATGTGTCAGGAGGCACAAAGAGAAGGGGGAGGAGGCAAAAAGTCTACAAAAAAAATTGAAAAATAATCCCTTCTGTTTCTGCTGAGGGGTACAACATGTACACAGGGAAATGCATTTAAAACATACCAATATAAAATTATTGGAGTTGGGGTGGAGAAGCACTAACAACTGGAGAGAAATACCTTCCTGCTGAGGTTTTGCCTGCAGTTAGCATTGTTCTTATTTCTTCTTTCTGTCTTCCTGCCTTTAGATTTTTGCCTCCTGCTGAAAAAATAAAAATAAAAAAAGCCCAGATCTATGATTTGTTCAGTGGAGAAAACTTTCTACTGATGCAATTTAGTCATAGAACGTGGCCTGGGAGTACTCCAAGAGAGGATGACTTACCCAGAATCACCCAGGCCAATATATATCAAAGGTAGGTTTTGAATCTAGATCTTTCTGACTTAAAATCTAGCTCTCTAGCTACTGTACCAGTTTCTCACTTAGCTTTTGTTTTTTAAAAATGTATTTTTATTGCCACTATTTGCTTTTATATCATTGCTGCTCCACCTGTATCCATTCTTTCTCATGCTCTCTCCTCCCTTTTCATAGTGAATTTTATTATATTAGGATTTATTTATTTGGAGGGAAGGAAGACTGTGTAAAGAGGAAATTTTCACCTTCACTTTCCTATGTCCCCCCTTTCCCTTCCCTCTAACCTGGAGTGATCTTCCTTTATTGTATTAGATGTGAAGGCATGAAGTCTTGATACTGGATCATTCTTATAGATTTTAGCCCTCCAATTAGAGTTCACAGACAAATATTTCTCCAGCAATACAATTCAATTCAAGGTAAAGTAATCAACAATTATTTATTAAATGAATACACAATTGTTGATTAATTTGAATTGATTTGAGAGGCAGCTTGGTCAGTGCATGGAAAAGCAGGAAGATGTGGGTTCCAGTTCTATATCTTGTTGTGTGACCTTGGGAAAATCATTTAACCTCAGTGTACCAGATATCCTAGAGCTATAAATTAAAGGTAAGGGAACTAGTGGCTAAAGATTTTGGTTGAGAATTTTCTTTGTGATTTGTATAAGGCCACATTGCTAGCAAATGAGAAACTGGGATTTGAATCCAGATCCTCTGAGTCCAAATCCATCATGGAAGAAGCATTTGGATGACTAATGTTTATAGCAAGGTTATACCCCATGAAATGTGGCTCAGGAAGATCTCTGCTGGAGCCCTTCCAGAAACTTTTAGGGACTCCACGGGACATTATGTTCCATGGGTACAATTCCTTGTAATTAACAACAACATTCTTCATGTTACCACACCAGTGTCTGTCCAATTTAGTAGCAAACATTTATTAAGTACCTATTGTATTATAAGCTGAGGATACGATGATAAAATATGACAGTCTTTGCCCTCAAGGAGTTTATAATCTACTTTTGGGAGGGATATGACAACCAATCAACACTTTTTTTCACTTAAATTTTATATTTTATTTATTTGCATTTATTTTATTTTGAACTTAGGAAAAAGAAAGCATTCCTATTGAAGTATGAAGTAGATTTAGGAGAGCATAATAGTTCACTTGGCATGAAGCAATCAAGTCAGACTTACTACAGATTACAGATTAGCCATTTATTACGTGACATAGCTCACAGATTTAACCAAATGTGATCAAATGAGGCAGAGTCATACTGATTAAGCAACATGCTTTTTGGAGGAAAGACTTTTAAAGTCTCAAGGGGAGAGAAAGTATAAAAGCAGGGTCCAGGGAGGAGTTTGGTTGTCTGAAGATTTACTAATCATGATAGTCTCAGAGGTTGGGGGAGGGATAGAAAGTAAAAATAATGTGATTGAGTTCTAGAGTAGAGTTTGAAATGCTCCCCTTGGTCCTAAAGAATGTTCCATGGCAACATTATTATTATTGTTGTTGCTGTTACCGTTATTATATTGGTATTAGGGTAAGAGACTATGTGATAGAGAAAGTGGAATGGTAAGGTCATGGGATGACACATGTTCAACCAGAGTCAGTCAATAGACTTATACTAGACATTATGTGCCAGCCACTGGGGATAAAAATACAAGAAAAAGGAAAGCCTATTTTACTAGGTGCTGGTTTCAGGAAGGTCTAAATTTAAATGCTGTGTCAGACACTTACTAGCTGTATGATCCTGGGCAAGTCACTTAACCTCCATCAGCCTCAGTTTCCTCCTCTGTAAAACGGGGACAATAATAGAACAACCAGGGTTGTTGTGAAGATCAAATGAGGTAATATTTGTCAAGCATTTTGCAAGCCATAAAGTATTGTACAAATGCTATTTGTATAGTTATCATTATTATTGTTGGTGGTAGTGTTAGTGGTGATAGTAGTAAGAGGAGGTAGAGGTAGAGAAGAGGAAGAGGAAAAGGAACGCTCTCTCAATGTCAGTAAAAAACAAAGAAAAATTTCCAGTACTTGTAGCAAATTGGGTGGCCCTCCCATGGGCAATTTTTGGGAGGATATGGACAGGTTGGGCAAGTATGAATGGGTTATGATTTCCATCCTATGGAGGGAACACCCGAATTTACAAAAACTCAGATCTACTTATTTGAGAGAATGAGGGACAACTTGGTTCTACCTCTCTCAGGTCTCTTTTGCATTGAGAGCTTGATTTCATGTTTAAGACTAAGATTAACAGACTCCTGTGGAAGGAGCAGGTGTCTACCAGTGACTCGGGAGACAAAAGAGCTTCTGCCCATCTCCATGGAACCCATTTATCCCATGAAGACTGAAAATTCAGTTGATTTTTTTGTTTTTTGTTTTAGTGGTGTCAAGCATTGATGGAACTGAATCCCCATGAGACAATAGAGCTTTCATTGAAGAATGGTGTGGAGAGTGGTAAGAAACCGTCACCATTATTTCCAAACCCGCTTAGGTTTGGAACATAAATTGTGGCTTAATACTTGGCTTATTGTCAAAATACAAAATAGACAAAATGGAAAATTTCTCTCCCTTTCCTGTTACTCTTTGTCACTACATCGTGAATGATTATTTTTTTTTAAAGTAAGCTTTTCTTTTTTTCTTCCTATGTGGCTTTATTACCACAGTGGGAGAATCCTCAGTGATTTTATGTAACAAACAAATTTAAATGATTCTTAGAAAAGAAAAGATATAAATAGAAGCATTTCAAGGGCTCTTTACTGTCAATATGGATGTTTATAAGATCATGAATTTAGAGGTGAGAGAAACCTTAGAGATTACCTCATCCAAACTATATAGATAGATAGATATAGATATAGACAGATCAATATGTATGTGTAATTATGTTATGCATGATATAAAAATATGAAATAGAATATATTTCTACAAATATATATTTCTACATTATATATTAAATATTGATGTATACTATATATACATGTATATATATTGCTATATACTGTTAATGATTCCTCCTTTCTCCTTCCTTTCCCTTCCCCTAAATAAATATTAATTAATGAACATTTATCCAGTATCCACCTTGTACAAATCATGGAAATGTTTTAAAAAGCACAAATTAAAAAAAATATTCCTCCAAAATTCAAGGGCAGGGTGGGTACTGTTTCCTTTTTAAATTTTTTTTTTAAATTTCTATTTCTAACACTTAGCTCAGTCCCTGGCTCCTAAGGGGTTCTTAGGAATGCTTACTGAATGATTAATGTTGTATTTTTTTTTTAATCTTAATTTTCTTTGAGCAGTTCCTGGGAGAGCTTTTGAAAACTTCTCTTGAGTGTTTAAAATGTGAGTGCCTTGAGTAGAGGGATTTTTTTTTCCCTTTAGATTTTTATTTCTATCTCCTAGTATGGTGCCTGGCCCATACATAGTCAGAGATTAATAATGTTGATCTCTGATTGGTTGATTAAGAAAAGGACAGACAGTAGATTTTTCCAATGTCCCCTAAAGGAAGTCTTGCCCAATGTAGAGGGATGACTGACATAACTCTTTAGGTTCTTTCCTTGTTCTAAGCTTCCATGATTTAATGGTAATGAATCATGAAGGGAAAAAAAAAAAACAAAACGGAAAACACCAAATGCAAAACCTATTGCTAGTATTGTTTGGTCCTAAGTAGGATGGAACAAAAGAGAGGATCACAATCAAATTCAAAAGGATCTGAGCTTAGCAGCTAGATGGCGCAGTGGATAGAGCACTAGCCCTGAAGTCAGGAGGACCTGAGTTCGAATTTGGCCTCAGACACTTAACACTGCCTAGCTGTGTGACCCTGGGCAAGTCACTTAACCCCAATTGCCTCAGCAAAAAAAAAAAAAAAAAAAAAAAAAGAGTATCAGCTCAAATTCCTATATATAATTTTGGACACATCTCTGGCTCTCTGTGGGCCTTATCTGTATGCCATGGATGCTTTTGGCAATCTGGGAAAGTCTTCTCCAAATAAAGGGTGTGGCAGAGGATGAGATAGATTGATGGTGTCATGGAAGCTTGGAGAGACTTTATGAGATAGTGGAGGACAGAAGCTTGGCGGGCTGTGATCCCTGGAGTCACACGACTGAAGAATAACATTCATAATCAAAAAGAATGCGATGTTTCATTTCAAAATCTGCCCTCTTTCTTGGAATTGATTCTTTCACATATTTTTATCATGCTCTCCTGCTTCCTCCTTTCTTCTGCCCTCACTATTCCTCCCGTGGCAACTCCTTACATGTTATCTCCTAGCACCTAGTACAGTGCCTGACATGTCATGGGCACTCTGCAGATGCTTGATGAATGAATGAAAGCTTCTCAGATCAGGCTTTATAGCAGCTGCTGTGACTCACTCCTTTGGCTCTGTCCCCAGGGGTGGTGGCCCAGATTCTCAGTTCTTGTTGTCCCCATGTACTCAGGAAAAAACTCTGACACTTTCGTTTTATCCTTGCTACATTTCAATTAGGGTCATTTAGCAAATCAAAATTGTTTATAATTCTTTATGATTTTTAAAATGAATCAAACAAATATATTAATGACCCAAGGTAGGCATTCACTCCCCTTCTCTGATCTCCAGGCCTGATAGATGATGATGCCCCAAATCATAATCACTGATCACTTTATGTTACAATGGAAAGTATACTACATTTGGACCCAAGAAGAAGACCTGGTTTCAAAACCTGCTTCTGTCATATACTACCTATGTGATACTGGTCTAGGCATTTCCCCTCTCTGAGGCTCAGTTCCCTCATCTGTAAAATGCTGGGGCAGGATTCAGTGGCCTTTCTTCCAGTTGTAAATCTAGGATTCTGTTCTTAGTTGTGTGACAATTGACAAGCTAACTCACCTCTCCTCATCTTAGTTAACTTAATCTATAAACAAGAGAGTTTTATATATATATATATATACATATACATATGTATATATATACAGAGAGTTAAAACAAAACTTTTAAAGGAACCTATGACACAAAAATGGTTAAAAGCTTAGAACAGTGTTTTGGCACATAGCAGCTTCTTAATAAATGCTTGTTGACTTGACTTGACTCCTTAGCCTTAAATGATGTGAATTTTCTTCCAGCTCTATGTCTATGTATACTATGAGTCTATTCAGTCAATAAATGTTTGTTGTTTTGTTGTTGTTGAATTTTTTTCAGTTGTCTGATTCTTTGTGACCCCATTTGGGCTGTTCTTGGCAGGGATACTGAAGTGATTTGCTATTTCCTTCTCCAGGTCATTTGATAGATGAGGAAACTGAGACCAAAAGGATAAAATGACTTGCTTAGGGTCACAGGACTAATGAGTGTCTGAGGCTAGATTGAATTCAATAAGATGAGTCTTCCTGCTTCTAGCCCTGCTGCTTTATACATTGTGGTGCCACCTAGCTGCTCTAACATGTATGCTAAGTATCTTTATGTGCTAGACATTATACTAAACTGTGGGGTTACAAAGAAAGGCAACTTCCCAAACAAAAAACCACTCCTGGCACTCAAGAAGTTCATGATATGATAGAAAAACTGTTTGGAAGGGCAGTATCTAGTAAATTAGGGTTGACTCATAAACTCAGGTGCCCTATTTCTCTCCTGTGAGTAGTGGTGCTTGATTGAGCAGGGCAATACTAGGCAGACTGGATCAGGTTTTGATCCTTCATCAAAGCTGGATGTCAAATTCATCCCATTTCAAAATAAACAAATAAAATAATCTGGCTTTTTTGGTCATCTTCAGGTTCTGAAGATTTATGTGAGCAGGGGTCTTGAGGGTTTACACAGGGGAATACTCCATTTGGATTTGGTGTTAGGGTATACTTACAGTGATTGTTTTAGCACTATATGCCTTCTGTTTCATACAAATTGCATGATACACACATATACACCTATCTGTCTATCTATTTATCTATCCAGCTATCTGTCTGTCTATGTATACTCACAAACACACATATACACACAAAAGATGTCCCCAAAATCTTCATTTTGATGTTCTTTTCTCTTCCTGGCCTCTAGTCAGAAAAAATCATGACAAATGTCATCCTGATTTCCTTTTTTGACTTCCTGATTTTTAACAAGGCTTTTGGGAAAGTTGCTGAATGGTGCCATACTCGCCACATGTGAGCTGACTCAGCTCAGTTTTTTGGTGAAATGATAGTATGACTAACATTCTTAGACTAGATATGATAGGTGATTTTATCCATGTTTGGAAAATTCTTATAGCAACCTGACCAAACTTGATACTAATATCTTAGTAGGGAAGTCTCAGAGGCCACTGAGTATCAGCAACAGGATTTGAATCCAGTTATTCCTGATTCTTGTCTGGAATGCTGTCTGGAATGTGTTTATCACATTCCCTGTCATATGTATATGTGTGTTCAGTCATTTTTCAATTGTGTCCAACCCTTTATGATCCCATTTGGGATTTTCTTTTTTTTTTTCTTTTTTCTTTTATTTTATTTCCAAAACATATGTATGGGTAATTCTTCAACATTAACCCTTACATAGCTTTCTGTTACAAATTTTTCCCCCCTACTCCCCACCCCTCCCCTAGATGGTAGGATATCCACTACATGTTAATTATGTTAAAATACTTGACAAATCGAATGTATGAATACATATTGCCACACTTATCATTGTTGTGCAAGAAAAAAGCATATCTACATGAAAGACATATCAGATAAAGGAAACACAATGTAAGCAAACATCAATCGAGAGTATGAGAATGTTATATTGTAATTCACATTTCATATCCCTTTCTCTGGGTGTATATGGCTTTCTTCAGTGAACAATTGAAAATGGTTTGAAACATTTCATTGTTGAAGAGAGCCATGTCCATCAGAATTTATCATCATATAGTATCGTTGTTGCCGTGAATAATGATCTCCTGGTTCTGCTCATTTCACTCAGCATCAGTTCATGTAAGTCTCTCCAGGCCCCTCTGAAATCATCCTCCTGGTTGTTTCTTACAGAACAATAATATTCCATAATATTCATATATCATCATTTATTCAGCCATTCTCCAATTGAAGGGCATCTATTCAGTTTCCAGTTTCTAGCCGCTACAAAAAGGGCTGCCACAAACATTCTTGCACATGTGGGGCCCTTTCCTTCCTTTATGATTTCTTTGGGCTATAAGCCCAATAGAAATGCTGCTGGATCAAAGGGTATGCACAGTTTGATAACTTTTTGAGCATAGCTCCAAATTGCTCTCCAGAATGGCTGGATCCGTTCACAGCTCCACCAACAATGCATCAGTGTCCCAGTTTTCCCACATCCCCTCCAACATTCGTCATTATCTTTTCCTGTCATCTTAGCCAATCTGACAGGTGTGTAGTGTTACCTCAGGGTTGTCTTAATTTGCATTTCTCTGATCAGTAGTGACTTGGAGCACCTTTTCATGTGACCAGAAATAGTTTCAATTTCTTCGTCTGAAAATTGTCTGTTCATATCTTTTGACCATTTATCCATTGGAGAATGGCTTGAATTCTTATAAATATGAGACAATTCTCTATATATTTTAGAGATGAGACCTTTATCAGAACCCTTAAATGTAAAGATGATTTCCCAATTTATTGTTTCCCTCCTAATCTTGACTGCATTGGTTTTGTTTGTACAAAAACTTTTTAACTTAATATAGTCAAAGTTATCTATCTGGTTTTCAATTAAGAGTTCCAGTTCTTCTTTGGACGTAAATTTATTCCATCTCCATAGGTCTGAGAGGTAAACTATATTATGTTCCTCTAATTTACTTATAACATCACTCTTTATATCCAGATCATTTAGATCTTATCTTGATATGTGGTGTTAGATGTGGGTCAATTTCTTCCACACTAGTTTCCAATTTTCCCAGCAGTTTTTGTCAAATAGTGAGTACTTATCCCAGAAACTGGGGTCTTTGGGTTTATCAAAGACTAAATTGCTATAGTTATTGCCTAGTTTGTCTTGTGATTCTATCCTATTCCACTGATTGACTACTCTATTTCTTAGCCAGTACCAAATGGTTTTGATGCCCGCTGCTTTGAAATATAGTTTTAGATCTGGTACAGCCATTTGGGGTTTTCTTGGCAAAAATACTGGAGTGGTTTACCATTTCATTCTTTAGCTCATTTTATAGATAAGAATATTGAGGTAAACAGGGTAAAATGACTCACCTAGGGTCATACAGCTAGTCAGTGTCTGAGACTAGTTTTGAATAAAGAAAGATGAGTCTTCCTGCTTCCAGGTCCAGCAGTCTATGCACTATGACACTATCTGTCTCTATGTGATAAATATCAGATGCCAGTCTTGCTAATACTTTTCTCCTACCTTCCCAATATTAAGCCTTATTTCTCTGGGTGCTCTCTGTGGCTATACTAGTCTATTTATTGTTCTTCACATATGACAGCTTTAAGACTCTATATTTGCACTAGCTGTCCCCTATGCCCCAAATTCTCTCCTCATCCTTCCTTTTAACTTCCTTGACTTCCTTCAACCTGAAGCTCAAATTCCAAGTTTCCTCTCCCTATACCACTGCTTTCTTCTCTCATTACTTTTCATCTACTTAGTACAAATTTAGATTTCTTCTAGTTGTTTACATATTCTTTTCCCTATTGAAATGTAAGCTGCTCAAGGACAGAAATTGCTTTTCTTTCTTTTGTATACTTAGCACATAATACAATGCTTAATAATAGCTTATTGATGGCCACAGATTATTAGATTTATAAAAATTCAAATCAGCCTATAGAATTGGTCTGGGTCTCTAATCATAGTTATAACTATCACTTTGTCAGAATCATGGTCATCCAGAAAAACTCACTTGACAGAAGAGGAAACTGAGTCCCAGGGAGTCCAAGTCACTTGCCCAAAGTGATACAAGATCACCACTTCCCTATGTTCTAACAAATCATCCTTTCATTAATAGTAAAAATAATGATGGATTAGATTTATTCTGGTTAAAGTCAGAGTGAAGTATTGAGAGCAAAGAGTATTAGCTGTAAAGAGGCAAAATTAGCCTTGTTTTAAGGGGAAAATTCCTAGTAATTCAAAAGTGGAATGTGATGTGTTGGGAAGTCTTGGGTTCCTTCTTCAGCACAGAATAATAAGAATGATAGTATTGAGAGGCTGAGTAGTCCTCATTGGCCATGTAGTCCAACTCATACCCAAAGGAGTGTCCAGCTTCATTTCTGACAGCTGGTCAGTCAATTTTTACTCACAGACCTTAATTGAGGAGGAACCCAACACCTCTGGAGGCAACCCAAGGTCGGGGAATACTTTCTGAGTATGCATAGAAGGGATTTTTGATCAGGTAAGAGGTGGACTAGAGAGGCTCTGAGGTCCTTTCTAATTCTGGGTCTGTTTTTCTGGAGGGATAATATATTGTTTTTCTCAGGCAGTTTGGTGAAGCAGGATGGGCTTCCTCCAAAGCAGGAGACACCAAAGTGCAGAGACCATAGAATCTAGTCTTTAAGAGTGGCTAGAGTTGGATTCCATATGTCCTGAATCCAGTGAAAGTAAAGGAAGGAACTCAAGTAAAAGCCCTTACCAACAAGGACATGCAGTCACAAGAGAGATCTGGAGTGCCATAGGATTTTTTTTAAGATGATCTTGTGCCATGATTTGACTTTTTTATGTGGCAGTTAATTACTTCTACATGTGGCAGTAAGCCCCAGAGGGAGATAGCCTCCAAAATTAGTTCTAGGGAATAAGCGATAGAGGAAAAATATGGCCACAAACCATCATGAATCTACATAGAAAAAGACACAAAGACCTACTTATGAGATACAAAGGGAAATCATTTCTTCAGTCTCTGAGAAACTTCATTAATTTGCCAATTGATAAATATTTATTATGCATCTAAGTGCCAGGCACTTTGCTAAACACTGGGGTTACAAAAAGGGGCAAAAGATAGTTTCTGCTCTCAGGTAGGTCACAGACTAGGGCTGTGGAGATGGGTTTTCATAAAAAGCTCAAGAACAAAGGAGGTATAATGCAATGACCTTTCATTACTTCAGGAGAGTCATGAGGAAGCATCTTTCCCACTTCTTGATAGAGATGATGGACTAGCAGAATGAGACAGACTTTTGGATATAGCCAATGTGTGGATTTACTTTGCCTAACTATGATATTAAGTGTTTGTGTGTATATGTGTGGGTTTAAGCATATATGTAGTATGAACATACTTTATGAAGGAGAGTTTTTTATTTTTTGAAAGAGGGAAGAATTAGGGTTGGAAGGGACTAATGAAAAAAAAACAAGAGTCAAAGATGCATTTAAAAATATGCAGAAGGTAACAGAAAGAAATCTAGAAAGAGATATATACAAATGGGACAGCTTTAGAACTAAAAATTAATTATATACTTCTAAAAAATCCTATATATAATAGGTACTTGCAATTTTGTATAAATCCTTATAAGTTTTTTTTGCATAGGAAAATGTTTGTGTTGATTAGTATTTATCAAGTTCAGAATGACAGCAATAATAGCAAAAAATAATTGAGATGTGTTAGAGATATAAATATTCCTAGTGTTTATTTGTTAGAGAGCAGGTCCCCTGGGAAAGGGGACTAGTGCCATCTTTTAATGGCTTAGTTAAATGACAGTGTTGGAGGACTGAACAGGGCTGGAGATGAAATTTCTACCAGATTGGAGCCGATGAGATCTGCAGGAGAAAAGGTCATGGAGGACAGTGACATATATCAGTGACTAGACCTGCCTTTAACTCAGCTTCTCAGAGGGGATTACTACTATAGAAGAGTCATGACTGTTGAAGTCACTGAAAATACCTAGATCTCTAGAGGGGTGGTTGCTCAATGGTGCATTACAAGGGTGTGCCAGAACCAGTTCAAACCATTTGGGAAAGACAATTGTTAAATTTTCTGTGAGCATTTGCTCCTTGGAAATCAGCATACATTGCAAATAAGGGCTTGATTTATTGTTTTGTTGGTTATCTAAGCTAATAAAGTGATGAGAGAAAAATGGTAATATTGCAGATTAAACTTATAAGCATGGACATATTTTTTTTTCATGTAGATTACTGGTTGTTAAACAATTACCAGCATACCACTGCCATTATTTTCTGAAAGCTTAGAAATGTCTGGTATATTTTCATTAGAATCATAGGTTAAGAGGTCAAAAGCCCTAAAAGTTTACCAAATTCATAATGCTCTCACTTAAAAGATGAGAAAACAGACCAAAATCAGAGATGTATCTTCCCTACAGTCACTCAGAAAGTAAAGTGGAAGAACCTGGATTGGAAGATACTTCCTTTGATTCTATATTCAATGCTCTTTCCACTAGAATACACACATGACCTTTTAGAATTTGTAAATACAATCATTCATTCCTATTCTGAACCTATTGAGCCTGTGTGTATGTAAGAGGGGCTGGTAGCTACTCTTGGGGTAACATCAGAGGCTTACATTCCCAGATAACTTGAATGTAAACAGCGTACCAGAAAATGAAAAATGTATCTGGATCTTTCTTGTCTTGACTTATTGTCAAGAGTTAAGTTAGTTATATAGTACTGGAAAGCCAATAGACAGTTCAAATGCTGTACTAAAAGAGAAGGAAAAATAATGAAGTAATAAAGGAGAGGGAGGGAAGAAGGGAGAAAAAGGAAGGGAAGGACAAAAGGGGAGAGTGACAGCAAGAGCAATTGTTTTTCTCATAGTAAGTACTATCATGCTCACTTTATGGATGAGGAAACAGGCTGAGAAAAATGAAAAGACTTGCCTAACACCATGGATAGTAAGAATGAGACAGGTGAAAAGTGAAGCTGAAAATAGGAAGAAAGAAAGGAGGAAGCGAGGGGAAGGAGGAGAAAAAGAATGAAGAAAGAAGGAAAAATGAACATAGGAAGGAAGGCAGAAAGAGAGGAAAGAAGGAATAGGAAGGAATAAAGGAAAGAAAGGATGTGAAAGAAGAGAGAAAGGAAGGAAGAAAGATAGAAAGGGAGAGAAGAAGGTGGGAAGGGAGAGAGGGAGGAAGAAAGAGAGGGAGAGAATAGAAGGAAGATAAAATAGAATTAGGGAAGAAGGAAAGAAGAGAGGAAAAGAGAGGGAGAGAAAGAAATGAAAATAGGAAAGAAGGAAGGAATGGGGAGGGAGGAAGAGAAGATAGAAGGAAGATAGAACAAGGGAAGAAGGAAAAAAAAGAGGAAAGAAAGAAAGAGAAAAGGAAAAGAAAAGAAATAAAAAGGAAGGAAAGAAACAAGGAAAGAATGTAGGTAGGAAGGAAGCAATGGAGAGAGGGAGGAAGGAAGGAAGGAAAGTAGATGAAAGAAAGAAGGGAGGGAAGAAGAGAGAAGGAGGGAGGGAGGAAGGAAGAAAGAGAGGAGGAAGAGAGTAGGAAAATCTAATCCCTTATTTTTTGATTTTTGCCAATGCTTGTTTTAGTTGGCAATGCCTTACTCTGGACCCTTCAGTTCAGTAATATATATGGCATCTGATTTTCACTGTATTTGGATGTGAAACTATCCTTCATTATGACCAAGAAAAAGCTTTGTATCTTGTCAGATCTAGGAGATACTGAAAAAACAAATATTGTGCAGTTCTGAAGCAATTCAATATTTGAGTACTTGTTGTCTTGGGATTCTGAGATTAAAAAGCATACTGTAATACCTTGAGATGTCTTCTAGCTGGGACAGAGTGATCTCAGGAGAGATTAAAAATACCACTTTAAAAAAAAATGAAACCAGTGCATAGATCCTTGAGTTTAATGTAGAACACATGGGTTTCGTTCTTTCCCCGAAATTTATTTTTATGCCAACAATATCTAAGAATAGATGTATACAGATGAGTAGCAAATTAAATGTTATATATGTAAAATTTATCTGAATCATATAAGATACAATAGTTTCAGAAATATTTTAGAAGTACTTGTTCTCTATAAAGCAAATAAACAAGGTGTCTTTTTATTCTTTTTTTTTCCTGGTCAATTTTTTTAATTTAGTTTTTTTTTCATTTTATTAAAGCTTTTTATTTGCAAAACTTATGTATGGGTAATTTTTCAACATTGACCCTTGCAAAGCTTTCTGTTACTAATTTTTCCCCCCTAGCCCCCACCCCTCCCCTAGATGGCAGGAAGTCTACTACATGTTAATTATGTTAAAATACTTGACAAATCAAATATATGTATACATATTTTTACAGTTATCTTGCTGTGCAAGAAAAAAAAATCTGAGAAGGGAAACATAATGCAAGCAAACATCAATAGAGAGCATGAAAATGTTATGTTGTGATCCATATTCGTATCCCTCTCTCTGGGTGTATATGGCTTTCTTCATCACTGAACAATTGGAACTGGTTTAAAATATTTCAATGTTGAAGAGAGCCATGTCCATCAGAATTGATCGTCATATAGTACTGTTGTTGCCATGTATAATGATCTCCTGGTTCTGCTCATTTCACTCAGCATCAGTCCATGCAAGTCTCTCCAGGCCTCTCTGAAATCATTCTGCTGGTCATTTCTTACAGAACAATAATATTCCATGACATTCATATACCATAATTTATTCAGCCATTCTCCAATTGATGGGCATCCATTGAGTTTCCATAAATAAGGTGTCTTAAAGGGACAATTCAATATATGTGAGACAGAGAGTTTTGGACTAGAAGAGAAGGATCAGCATTTAGATCCTGCCTCTGACTTTTACAAGCTATTTTATCCTGCTTTATCTCTCTAAGCCTCAAGTTTTTTCATCTGTAGAATGGGGATTGTAATATTTGCCTGTAGTACCTTCCTTCCAATGTTGCTGTGAAGCTTAAATAAGATAATAGATGTAGAGTCCTTTGTAACCTTTAAAGTACGAGGTAGACTATTAGAATTATTTTTAGAGTAGTGTTGTGGCAAGATAGAAAGAAAACTAGACTTGGGACTCAGATCTCAATTCCATCACTCATTAGATGTATAACCCTGGGCAAATAACTTAAACTCTTGATTTCCTCATTTCTGAAATGGGGAATAATGATATTTGTAGCATCTACCTTAAAACATTATGAAAGGGCTCAAATGAGATAATTTATCTGATGACAATATTGATTATTCCAGTTTTGATAGGGTTTTAAATGTATTTTCCCAATTTAGCATGTTTAGAAAATACAATAATGAGATCAAAGATTTTGAAGTGGGGGGATGCCATTTGGTAAAAGATTTAACTAATTTGATTTAACTTTATTTTTAGTTGAAACTGTTAGCAGTTAGGTGACTTGCCCAAGATTACTCAGGTAGTACTAGGCTAAAGAAGGAAATGGCAAACCACTCCAATATCTTTGCCAAGAAAACCCCAAATGGGCTCACAGAGATTGAACACAATTGAAGTGATTCACAGAGAAAGGCACAATTGAAATGACTCAACAAAACAAATATCTGGCAAAGCCAGCATTCAGGCTTCAATGCTCCATTCCTCAGTCTCAAGGAGCCTTTTCTTTTGTGTTCCCAGATTTAAGCAAATATAACATTGGGAGAGATCTTAGAGGTCATCTAAATCCCAGTTTCTTAATCTATGGTTTGTGATCCTACATGAGATCTTGTAATTGAATGTAGGGGTCACAAAATTATGATTTATTATCAGCAAATGTTTGATTTGTATACCTTTTTCATATACCTATCCATCTGGGTGATGTGGCTGATGTTGCGAATGATATGGCACCAGATGTGCTTTAGGAGAGCAGAAAAATTGGAATTTGTTCATATGAAGAATTCTCTTTGACAAAAGCTAGATTTATTTAGGGGAAGAGGTTACAGACAAAATGAAGAGATACAATAGACACCAGGAATGGTAAATATGAAAAAGAGAGGGAGAGCATATGAAAGATAAGTTCCTCAGTGCAACTCAGTTACCCAGTAGAAAGGGAAAACTCAAGAGTTTGGGGCACACCATTAATTGATGGGCTAAAGGGACTTAGCACCCTAACGGAGTGAGTTAGCTATAAGGAAGAAAAGTGGGGTTGAAAAATATGGTGGAGTTAAGAGAGATACCCATGTGGCATATGGAGGGGTAAAGGGAAAAGACATTATGAGGCAGAGTGCCAATGGTGGACTGACCCAAAGGAAGACTTTAGTGAAGACATGGGCCATGGCTTGGAACTTGACATAACTTGGGTTTCTGACTGGATTACCTCCACAGAAGGTGGGATCTTGAGGCTAAATTGATCTCAGTTATCAGAGCCTTCTTCCTGCTTACCCCAGGGAATAATTTTATCAATGTTTCAGTTTCTCTCTACTTACCACACCTACCATTCAGGACCTCATAGGATTGTGTAAAAGTTTCTAGAACAAAAAGGGGCTGGTAGTGGAAAAAGTTTAAGAATCTCTACCTGGTAAAGAAATCTCTGTAATGTACTGAACAAAGAGAGAGGTCTAGTTTTTATAAGAATTGTGGATAGTTCTTTTATTGAGGGATGAGACACCCTAATAGCATTTGGGGGTCCCCAAGTTGGTGTCACAGGTTTTGTGAAAGAATTCACAGTCCCAGTCTCCAAGTTAAGTTGGCAAAAAAGGGGGGGGCGCTTATTTGACACTGAGAATTCAGAGGGCTAGATTCCTGATTGGAAATAGCAAAGAACTGGAAGACAGAGAATAACTATCTAGTTTTCTATAGCCTAAGTCTAAGGAGTACATGTTATTTCTATGACCTGAGGCTAAAGAGCAATCTCCCCATGAATTAAGGGTAGTGGGCTAAGGAACAATCTCTAGATGAATTAAGGGTGGTGGGCTAGGGAGTAATCTCCAGGTGAATTAAGGATGGTAACTATCCTAGGAGTTTCCTGAGACTAAAAGGTAATTTCCAGGTGAATTAAGGGTGGAGAGTGGTGGGTTTGAGAGTGGTTAGAATCAGGAGAGTTATTCCAAAACCAGAAGATTCAGGGTTTCCTTACCCAGGCCCCCCTATAAAAAATCAGGACCAAAGAGTCCTATTACATCACCTTCATTTAATGATCTCTTCTTATGTCTCACTGTAGCCAGGAAGTCACCCTGGATCCTGGAAGGCCATACCCATGGAGTCTTAAACTGTGACATTTCCTGATGATCCAAGAGTCAAAAGCCAAATTGAGTCAGCCTAAGTTTAGCAAGGATCCTCACCAAAAAGGCAATGTTTTTGATCACAGGAACTAGAGAAAATTGTCTTCTAGCTCAAATAAGGGCCATAATTTGTATCATCACTGTGGGGGAGGAGGGCACACAGAGGAAAAAACAATCTCGAGCCTTTTGAAAAGCCTAGAGAAGAAAATTCTGGAGAAATTCTCTGTGTTATCTTATCTCAGTGCCAGGAGAGGACAAGCTGCTATATTTTCTGGTTCTTCTGTGCCTCCAAAAAGGGAATGGCAACAAATCATCCAGATAGCTAGGAAACTTGTGGACAAAGCAGTCTGGTGACTTTGTAGGAGTGTATATCATTCTGACGATCTTCCCATTAAATATAATGTGGAGGCAATTAGACATTAGGGGAAAAAAAACCCCACTAATATAAAGTTAGATCTTCTAGCTAGAAAACTGTTTTAGGATGTGTTGACTTGAGTGAACAAAGGACATTCTATTTCTAAATATAGTGATTTACCCAGCTAGCTTCTACACGCCTTTTTTTTACTTTTTTTTTTTTTTTTTAAAGTAAAGTGCTAGTTTCCCCAACCACCAACATTTATCTAAATGTGGTCAAGTTTCTCTATTGGAACAGCAAAAAGAAAATGGGACAAATGAGACATGGGTTGTAGCACAATCTGTGGTCTGTGACACTGAAGGTGATAGTCTGACTCCTGGGTCTTTAGCTGAATACAGAAGCTCTCAATAGGGAGCTGTGCTCAGGGGCAGTCATAGGTCCCCAGAAAGAAAGGCTGCTTGTTGATGGCTCCTGGCTTTTTCTCCTGCCATATTGTCTTTGAAAGCTGCCTTGGCTACTCTGGAGGTAAATGGAAGAAACTGGCTGTTGATTATCAGAAATTCAAAGAACCCTCGGAAGATTTGTATGATGTAATGCTAAATAAAATAAGCAGAACCAAAAGAATATTACATACACTATTACTGATTATTAACTGGTTGGCTGATTGTTGTACTTTGTTCTCAAAAAGGACCGAAATGACATCACTATATTTGAGTCAAGTTATACTGTGTGGGACTATGGCTGATCAGACCAATTGGAGCTCAGAAGGCTCTGCTGCAAGTCAGACATAAATAGTCCCTGTGAACATTTGAGGTGCTTCTCTAACTTTGTGCATCTCGCGTTCGCGTTCCTTCTGAGCTAATTCAATTCTGCTTTCCTTATAAAACACAGCAGTTTCTCTGATGAGTGCACTCCATGCTGGGCAGTCCTGTGCCAGTGTCTCCCATATCATGCAATAAATTCTAAAGTTCTTAAGAGAGACCTTAAGGGTGTCCTTGTATTGCCTTTTCTAACCACCTTGTGAGTACTTGACCTATGTGAGTTCTCCATAAAATAACTTTTTGGGCAAATGTACATTTGACATCCAAGCAATGTAGCCAGCCCAGCGGAGTTTTGCTCTCTGCAGTAGAGTTGGAATGCTCAGCAGTTTAATTGGAGAAAAGACCTCAGTGTCTGAGATCTTATCCTGCCAGGTGATCTTCAGAACCTTCCTAAGACAATTCAAATTGAAGTGATTCATTATATTATTGGCTGCTCAATATTCCATACATAAGACTATACATGAAGATTGTATAGAAAGGAAGTTGAATTCTGAGTAACTGTAATAAACAGTCCTGGACCTGGGGAACAATAATGCACTTATTTCCTTCTTATCAGCAGAAAGGTGGAGGAGAATGAAGGCAGTATGCTGAATATGCTGTCAGATGCAATCCCTTTATCAATTCTTTCATTTTGACAGTTACACTTTGTTACAAAATAAAGTACCATGGTGAACAGGAAGGTAGGGAATATATGAATGTGAATATGAAGGAAATAAAAGGCAGCAAATTAAAGATTTTTTTTAATCACCAGATATTTTCTTCTTTCATAGATTATTCAAAATTTGAATTAAAATGTATTATTATTTTTGGGGGAGGAGGAAATAGGGTTTAAGTGACTTGTTCAGGTCACACAGCTAGTGTCAAGTGTTAGAGTTTGAATTTGAATTCAGATCCTTCTGACTCCAAGACGTGCACTATATGTATTGTGCTATCTAGCTATCCCCTAAATGAAATCATTTACTTCCCTAAAAAATCAGGGATATGAATTCCTATGAAACCTATTTGATGCCTTAACTAATCCTAGAAACTAGTAATAGTCAAAAATCGAGTCTCAAGTGTATCTTACTGTGGCATTTTTGAACCCAAATTGGCTTTTAATCCAGAAGAATTTGAGTTTCAGTAAAACAGGGATTATTTTTCTTTTTGCTGAGGCAATTGAGGTTAAGTGACTTGTCCAGGGTCACACAGCTAGAGAATGTTAAGTGCAGATTTGAACTCAGGTCCTCCTGACTTCAGGGCTGGTTCTCTATCCACTGCTATCTATGCCACCTAGCTGCCCCGCGCAGGGAATATTTTTAACCTCTTTTTTTCATCCTCAGTACCTTGCTGAAGCACATAGAAGGTACTTAATGAATGCTTATTGAATAAATGAGGGTCAGGAAAGAATGTAAGCTCTAAGAAAGATTTCATTTGTATTTTTTTATTCCCAGTGTTTATCACATAATGGATTGTAAAGAAATTCAAGAAATATTAATTCCTATTGCTGATTTGCTGATACTTATTGAGAAATAAAACAATAATCAACATACATATTTGCATACATATGTAATATTTGTTGTTGAGTCATTTCAGTCTTGTCTGACTCCCAGTGATCCCCTTTAAGGCAAAGATACTGGAGTGATTTGCTATTTCCATTTCTAGCTCATTTTACAGATAGGGAAACTGAGACAAACAGGGATGACTTTTCCAGGGTCACACAGCTAGTTCCTGAGGCTGGATTTGAACACACACACACACACACACACAACATATATGCATACATATATATGTGTGTATATGTGTATTATAGATATATAAATATTTATATACCTTTAAAGTAAGCAAATTGCTTTATTTATGTCACTTGATTTTCCCATTGTTCCTGTGAGGTATGAGCTATAGGTATGAGGCTGTAAGATGAAGTGACTTGCCCAAGACCAATAACTCTGAAGTATTAGAGGTAGGATCTGAGTTCTGGTCCTTCTGACCATCAGGTGAGTGAGTGAGTGAGGGGCTGGAAAACCTAGTTTCAATTCTGTCTTTTTAATTTACTACCTATATAACTGAGTGTTTTCACTTCCTTTATTAGTTAAGTGATGATTTGAACTTGATGGCTTCTGAGGTCTTTTTCCATTCCAGACCCATGAGAAATGAACCATCTGCACTCCCCCCCATTTTATTAAAGCTTTTTATTTGCAAAACATATGCATAAGTAATTTTTCAACATTGGCCCTTGCAAAGCTTTCTGTGACAAATTTTTCCCCCTAGCCCCCACCCCTCCCCTAGATGGTAGGAAGTCTACTACATGTTAATTATATTAAAATACTTGACAAATCAAATATGTGTATACATATTTTTACAGTTAACTTGCTGTGTAAGAAAAATCAGATCTACAAGAAAAAAAAATCTGAGAAGGAAAACATAATGCAAGCAAACATCGATAGAGAGGATGAAAGTGTTATGTGTGGTCCACATTCATATCCCTTTCTCTGGGTGTATATGGCTTTCTTCATCACTGAACAATTGGAACTGGTTTGAATTATCTCATTGTTGAAGAGAGCCATGTCCATCAGAATTGATCATCATATAGTCTTGTTGTTGCCATGTTTAGTGTTCTCCTGGTTCTGCTCGTTTCACTCAGCATCAGTTCATGCAAGTCTCTCCAGGCCTCTCTGAAATCATCCTGCTGGTCGTTTCATACAGAACAATAATATTCCATAACATTCATATACCATCATTTATTCAGCCATTCTCCAACTGATGGGTATCCATTCAGTTTCCAGTTTCTAGCCACTACAAAAAGGGCTGCCACAAACATTTTCGCACATGTGGGTCCCTTTCCTTCCTTTAAGATTACTTTGGGATATAAGCCCAATAGAAACACTGCTGGGTCAAAAGGTATGCACAGTTTGATAACTTTTTGAGCATAGTTCCAAATTGCTCTCCAGAATGGTTGGATCCATTTACAATTCCACCAACAATGTATTAGTGTCCCAGTTTTCCCACATCCCTTCCAACATTCGTCATTATCTTTTCCTGTCATCTTAGCCAATCTGACAGGTGTGTAGTGGTATCTCAGAGTTGTCTTAATTTGCATTTCTCTGATCAATAATGATTTGGAGTACCTTTTCATATGACTAGAAATAGTTTTAATTTCATCATGTGAAAATTGTCTGTTCATATCCTTTAACCATTTATCAGTTGGAAAGTGGCTTGAATTCTTATAAATATGAGACAATTTTCTATAAACTTTAGAAATGAGGCCTTTATCAGAACCCTCAAATGTAAAGATGATTTCCCAATTTATTGCTTCTCTCCTAATCTTGTCTGCATTAGTTTTGTTTGTACAAAAACTTTTTAACTTAATATAATCAAAATGATCTATCTGATGTTCAATTAAGAGTTCCAGTTCTTCTTTGGATACAAATTCCTTCTTCTCCACAGGTCTGAGAGGTAAACTATCTTATGTTCCTCTAATTTGCTTATAATATCACTCTTTATGACTAAATCATGAACCCATTTAGATCTTATCTTGGTATGTGGTGTTAGGTGTGGGTCAAGCCCTAATTTCTTCCACACTAGTTTCCAATTTTCGCAGTAGTTTCTGTCAAATAGTGAGTGCTTATCCCAGAAACTGGGGTCTTTGGGTTTATCAAACACTAGATTACTAGTCATTGACTATTTTGTCCTGTGAACCTAACCTATTCCACTGATCGACTACTCTATTTCTTAGCCAGTACCAAATGGTTTTGATGACCGCTGATTTGTAATATAGTTTTAGATCTGGTACTGCAAGGCCACCTTCATCAGCCTTTTCTTTCATTAATTTCCTTGAAATTCTTGACCTTTTGTTCTTCCAAATGAACTTTGCTACTATTTTTTCTAGATCTGTAAAATAATTTCTTAGGAGTTTGATTGGTATGTCACAAAATAAATCTGCACTTTTTGTTAACATCCCCAGGCCTTAGTGCAGTGCCTGGAACATAGGAAAGGATGGGCAGATTGAACCTGTAATGTCATCAGCATAGGGAGCTCCCAGGTGAGGAAAGTCCCTTTACTAACAGTTGAAAAAAAGAGTTGAGGCTTTTCACTGACAAAAATATAATCCTAAATCTAAGATGGGGATTATTGCTATTGTTCCTTTTGCTGAAAGATTATTTGCATACTTGTATACATGTATACATACATGTATATAAGAATTCACCTATGTACACACATATGCATATTACATATTGGGTTTACATGTCTATATGCACAAATATACAAGCAAGAATGTAGCCTAATAGAATCAGTGAACCAATTAATAAGGATTCATTATGCTCCTACTACATACCAAGCATTAATGGAGGTTAGCATGTTCTCTACAACTCAGAGAATTGTGGAGAACATGGAACCTTTCAATGACTCAACAATACCTGAATATAGGACTTCCAGGCCAGCTCACTATCCACTACTCTGAGCAATCTTTGTAATACTTAATAAATACTTACTGGCTTAATACAATGTCCAGCCATGGTACCAAAGGGCTGCTGAGGAAGCACTTCTTAAAACCAAGGAGAGATGGATACAAGGTGCTAAATGAGGCATTCATTTTTTATGGGCCAGTTTGGGAACTTTATGCTATTTGATTATGTATATTGTTTCAAGGTTGGTTTGTTTCCCTATGGGGAGACAGAAGGGAGGAAAATAGATTTTTGTTCATTGAAAATAATAAAATTTAATTGTTGATTGATTGAAATGAATTTGTTATATCCTGGAGAGAAAAGTAAATCAGTATGTGAAGAGAGTACAATTGAGCTAGTGGGATACTGAGTTTTGATCTCAGAAGGGCTCCCTATGTTAGTTTATATGTATGGCAAAGGAATTAGAGCAGCAGAATGAATCCAATTATCTCCCATTCTTTGCCTTTCTTTCAGCCCTCCTATACAAGTACAGGGTACATGCCAGCAGGTGAAAGCAGTGAGGAGAGGCTATTATTTGGATATGGTCTTATCCTTTGCATTTGAATCTGGTATTGTCTGAACTCTTCTTGGACTTTTGAAAATGAGGGGGCAAGAGAGGCTGGCAGGGTGACCCAGGAAACAGAATGTGAAAGAATAAAACAGACAATTTCTGAACATTCAGAAATGTCTGCATCATCACCCAGACAGCTAGCTCCCTTTCCTTCTTCAGTTCTCTGCACAAAAGAGATATTTAAAAAAATGTTGAATAAATAAAATTGCCTTTTATTACTTAATTGCTTTCTGTTTATGACTAAAAACCCTGCAAATGTTTAGGATAAGTCAACCTTTCAGTAATGCTTGAATGCATATCTGAGACCTTTTGATGACAGATAATTTCAAAAGAGACTGTCGTCTGGTGGATGCACAGTGAATATTTTTGGCATTGAATTGTTTGTGAATATTAAACTTATCCGGCTCTTGAAAGTCTTGAGACTTCATAATAGAATGAAACCATGAATCTCTCTCATGATGGCTAGTATAACAATTTTGAAATAATCATGAATTCTTTGAACCTCTTTTCATTAAATAAGAAGCAAAGTAGGGATGAGGAGATGTGGGAAGCTTCAGGAAGGAAGAGGAGGCTTGGGATATCTTCTAAAGGATGTGAGATAGGAAATCAATTAGGAAAGAACTTAAAGACTGCCTTGCCCATTGGAGTTTGGTTAAAATAAATTTGTAATAGACCTAGTTAATATGGTTGTGAGGCTTCCACCAGCTTTGTTCAGCAGTTTATAAATAAGAATGGAGAAGGCAAATGATGGAAGTCCAGAACTGAAATCTTGCAAGAGAAGAGTGGTAATAGAGTAATGACCTTGCTGACTTCATTTAGCTTTGCTCTTACTTGGAATCATTTGCTTGCCAATTTAAAATCCATCTTGGACTTAAAGTGGACTTTGTAATTCAGCTTTGACATAGCTCTTGTGGGATATCATTGGCAGAATACTTCCAAAATGGGCTTAAGGGATACAGATTCCCTATGGGAATTAAGGAGGAGTTAAAAGAATTTTTTAACTTTCAATCAGATATCTGTTTAGAACAGTATATTAAGATTCAGTTCCAGGCATGGGGAATTAAGAGGGATTAGCCTGGAGGCATGCTATTTCCCCCCCTTATCTATGTATGATGACTCATGGTGTCATAGCTAAAGAATTGTCAAGATGCCTTTATCAGGTAGAGGCTTCCTAATCACTGCTTATGTGCATGCCTTCTATCAATGGTCACTGGTTATATGTGCTCTTTATTGTGTTTTCTCCTTTATTAGAGTTATGACAACCTTTGGGAGAATGTATACCCTGTGCACACATGGAGAATCTTTTGTTATTTTCCTCTCTGTATTGCTTGATTAAATACCCTTTGTTTGAGCTAATATATCCTCTTACTGGCCAATAAACAGAAGAATCTGTAGATCTCTACTTTTTAACGGGGGTCGACCCACAAAATGCCTTGAAACTCAGGGACCTTTTCATATGCAAGAGGGAATAACCAAAGGGTTATGCCAGAAATGTACATTTTAAGGAATTATTATTATTATTTCTTGATATTTACCAAGTCTTAGAAGAAGAAGAGAACAAAGGAACTTTAAAAAGAATGTCCTCTACCACATACAAGACAAATGGTTATTCAGGCTTTTCCTAAAGACTTCCAATGGATTCGGTGGAGAAAAGGAAGAGTTAAATTCTTTCCAATACATCCCATTCCTTTTTAGGATGACTTGAACAATTAGGAAGTTTTTCCTTATATTGAGACTGTGCCTTTTAAACTTTGATTTATTGCTCCTAGTTTTCTCCGCCAAGACAATGTTAAAAAAAAGTCTGATTTATTCTACATATGGTAGCCCTTTAAATACTTGAAGATAGTATTATTCTCTCCTCAAGCTTTCTCTTCTCCAGAAAGAATATCCCCTATTCCCTCAACTATTGCCCCTATGATATGATCTCTATGGTCCCTCACCATTCTTGCTGTCTTCCTCAAGACCCTATCAATTGGTCAATGTGATTATACCACCATAGGATCTTGGATCTATAGCTAGAAGGAATCTGAGGGATCATCTAGTACAACTAGACTAGAGAATCATCTAGTACGACTCCCTCATTTTGCTATTGGAGAGGTCCAAGAAATGAAGAGATTTACTCAAGCTCACACAAGTAGTAAACATGAGAGGTAGAATTTGAACAAAAATAGTCTAATTCCTGAATTAAGCTCTTTCTACATCACCTCCCATTGATGATTAATAAGCCTTTACATATGAACAAAAAAACCTGAATTTGTAGTCTAAAGACAAGGGGGGGTGAAGGAAATCCTAGTAAGTACTTTATAATACCTAAGATTTTAATAGTGGTCTAATGTGATCCTTAAAACAACCCTGTGGATTGATGCAGTTCTCCCCATTTCACAGATAAGGAAACTAAAATTAGGTGAAATTATATACAAAGACACATAACTATTAAATATCTGAGACAAAATTTGAACCCTGGCTTCTATCTAGCACTCTGTTCACTATACCATAGTGTTATTATTGTTCAAGTAATTTTCAATTCTGTCTGACTCTGGGACCCCATTTGGGATTTTCTTGGCAAAGTTACTGCAGTAGTTTGCCATTTCTTTCTCTAGTTCATTTTACAGATGGGGAAACTGAGGGTTAAGTGACTTTTCCAGGGTCACACATCTAGGAAGTATCTGAGGCTAGATTTGAACTCTGGAAAATGAGTTTTAATGACTCCAGAGTCCAGTACTCTACTGTACAACCTAGATGTCCTGGCACATAGCAAGTATTTAATAAATGCTTGTTTGTTGAATTATTAAAAGTGGAACATCTAGCCTTAGAGATTTGTGAAAGCAGAATTATCTTCCCTCCTCCCTGTTCCTTTTTGTCATCCAAATTTAACAGACCTTTTCTCCTCACCTTCCTCTTCCTATCAGTCATCTCAGACCAGCTGGTCCCAATCCCTTCCTTCTGGCCAGCAACAGTTGCCCTCATATCCTAGCAATGGCTCTCAATCCTGAATTCACCTTCTCTGTAGCATTTCTGAATCACAAAAGAATTTGTCACAAATTGTATTCAAAAGAAACTTATAGCAGATATCCAAAAGAAGAAATGATCCTTGTGGCATTTAAAAGCTTTTCAAAAAACCACAGGAGGGAATTCAACAAAGTTTATCTTCACAGGGAATGGCTCCATTTCTTTTAAAATGTAACTGTGGTAGGAAGAGGGGGGGAGAAGGTCTTTAAAGAGAAAGGAAGCTTTGGAAAGGCAAGATTTAGAAGAGGCAGAATTCAGACCCATTAGATTGTAGATCTGGAGAAATGGCCTTGCAAAAATTTTATGACCCGCATATGACAAAATCTCAGCTTTCTCTGTCATCTGAAAAATGATAAATTATAGACTTCCTGGGTCTAGTGAAAAACCAAGCCCAGTGAAAATATGAATGATCCCAATTTATTATTTTTTATTATTATTAAAGCTTTTTATTTTCAAAACATATGCATGAATAATTTTCAACATTCACTCTTGCAAAACCTTGTGTTCCAAATGTTTTCCCTCCCTTTCCCCCACTCCCTCCCCTAGTGGCAAGTAATCCAATATATGTCAAACATGAGCAATTGTTCTATATGTATTTCCACAATTATCATGCTACACAAGAAAAATCAGATCGAAAAGGAAAAAAAAAAACGAGAAAGAAAACAAAAAGCAAGCAAACAACAAAAAAGGTGAAATACTATGTTGTGATCTACTCACTCAGTCCCACAGTCCTGTCTTTGGGTATAGATGGCTCTCTTCATCATAAAACCATTGGAACTGGTCTGAATCATCTCATTGTTGAAAAGAGCCACATTCATCAGAGTTGACCACTGAATAATCTTACTGTTGCAATTTACTATGAAAATGATCCAAAATTATGGGGGGGGGAGGAAAAAAGAAAAAAAAAAGTTCTATTATTACATAGATTGTAGTTAGGAAATGGAAAAATAAAAAGGGGTGGAGAGAAGTATTTTGAACTCTGAGTTTTACCATCATTCCCTTACAGCATCCCTTAATAGATAAGTGATATTAGCTAGATCTAGACAACTGGCATCTATCTGTGCAGGGAGGGGAACATAGATTAGATAGCTTCTAAATTCTCTTTCATACTTATATCTATGAGACCTATGATTCTTTTTCTATTTGTTTTTCTGAAATGGGGCTATTTAAATAATTTGTTTCCTCTTCTGTTAACCTGGGCAATCTATATATATATATATATATATACATATATATATAGTCCTCCATTTCGTTTAGATTATCAAATTTATTGGCATAAAGTTGGGCAAAGTAATTTCTAAATATTGCTCTAATTTTCTCTTCATTGGTGGAAAGTTCTCCCTTTTCATTTTTGAGACTAACAATTCGATTTTTTTCTTTCCTTTTTCTAATTAAATTAACTAAAGGTGTGTCTGTTTTGTTGGTTTAGACCTACGATTCTTTTTTTTTGTATATAAAGCTTTTTATTTACAAAACATATGAGTGATTTTTCTACATTGACCTTTGCAAAAACTTTTTTTTCCCAAGCTTTTCCCCTCCTTCCCCCCACCCCCACCCCTAGATGACAGGTAATCTAATACATGCTAAATAGGATAAATTATATGACAAATACAATGCATGCATACATATCTATAGTTATCTTACTGCACAAGAAACATCAGATCTAGAAAGAGAAGAAGAAAAAACAACCTAAGAAGGAAAACAAAATGCATGGAAATATTCACAGAAAGCGTTAAAATGCTGTGTTGTGGTTCACTCTCAGTTCCCACAGGCCTCTCTCTGGATGTATATGACTATCTTCATCGCTGAACAACTGGTTTGAATTACATCATTGTTGAAGAGAACCATGTCCATCAAAATTGATCATCGTATAGTCTTGTTGCTGTGTATAATGATCTCCTGGTTCTGCTCATTTCACTCAGCATCAGTTCATGCAAGTCTCTCCAGGCCTCTCTGAAATCCTCTTGTTGGTCGTTTCTTACAGAACAATAATATTCCATAACATTCATATACCATAATTTATTCAGCCATTCTCCAATTCATGGGCATCCTTTCAATTTCCAGTTTCTTGCCACTACAAAAAAGGCTGCCACAAACATTTTTGCACATGTGGGTCCCTTTCCCTCCTTTAAAATCTCTTTGGGATATAGGCCCAGTAGAAACACTGCTGGGTCAAAGGGTATGCACAGGTTGACAACTTTTTGATAAAATCCAATACTCTTTCGTATTAAAAACACTAGAGAGTATAGGAATAAATGGGCTTTTC
>JAJPUD010000476.1:489677-556253 GCA_023553655.1 Myrmecobius fasciatus | reverse complement strand
ATGGGCATCCTTTCAATTTCCAGTTTCTTGCCACTACAAAAAAGGCTGCCACAAACATTTTTGCACATGTGGGTCCCTTTCCCTCCTTTAAAATCTCTTTGGGATATAGGCCCAGTAGAAACACTGCTGGGTCAAAGGGTATGCACAGTTTGATCACTTTTTGAGCATAGCTCCAAATTTCTCTCCAGAATGGCTGTATCCGTTCACAGCTCCACCAACAATGTATCAGTGTCCCAGTTTTCCCACATCCCCTCCAACAGTTATCATTATCATTTCCTGTCATTTTAGCCAATCTGACAGGTGTGTAGTGGTATTTCAGAGTAGTCTTAATTTGCATTTCTCTGATCAATAGTGACTTGGAGCACCTTTTCATGTGACCAGAAATAGTTTCAATTTCTTCATCTGAAAATTGTCTGTTCATATCTTTTGACCATTTATCCATTGGAGAATGGCTTGAATTTTTATATATTTGAGTCAATTCTCGATATATTTTAGAAATGAGGCCTTTATCAGAACCTTTGGATGTAAAAATATTTTCCCAGTTTACTGCTACTCTTCTAATCTTGTCTGCATTCATTTTGTTTGTACAAAACATTTTTAACTTGATATAGTCAAACTTATCTATTTTGTGATTAATGATGACCTCTAGTTCTTTGGTCACAAATTCCTTCCCCCTCCACAGGTCTGAGAGGTAAACCATCCTACATTGTTCTAATTTGTTTATAATATCATTCTTTATGCCTAGATCATGGATCCATTTTGACCTTATCTTGGTATATGGTGTTAGGTGTAGGTCAATGCCTAATTTCTTCCATACTAGTTTCCAATTATCCCAGCAGTTTTTGTCAAATAGTGAGTTTTTATCCCAAACACTGGGGTCTTTGGGTTTATCAAACACTAGATTACTATTGTCATTGAGTATTTTTAGACCTACGATTCTTTACTAATCTATCAAGGACTTGTGATTTTGTCAGGATCTAGCTCCACCTCAAATTAGTGTCAGGCAAGTATTTTGTAAAGTTATATATAAATGCTAGCTCTCATTATAGCTGTCCAGATATAGTCCTGGACCAAGAGTGACAGGAAGGGTTCTAAGGTTCATTTTAGTCTGTCGAGCAATTTCTTTGGGGCAGCTAGGTAACACAGTAGATAGACCACCAACCCTGAAGTCAGGAGGAGCTGAGTTGAAATCCAGCCACAGACACTTAACACTTACTAGCTGTGTGACCCTGGGCAAGTCACTTAATCCCAATTGTCTCCCTCCACTCCCCTACCCCCCTGTCCCCCCCAAAAAAAAGAAAAAAGAAAAAGAAAATTATTTATTCAACAGAGACATATCATCATATGTCCTTTTGGGAACATCAACCCCTGAGAAGATCCTCCATAAGTAACTAACTGTATACTTCCATATTCCTCCTTCCTCAGGCCTCTTGCATTCAGTGGCTGTGCTTGGTACCTTCCTCTGCATTAAGTGAATCTGTGATGATAAAGCCTTCTTGAGAGAGCCTAGTGTTTGCTGCATCTTTGATATGTAACCTGTGTGAGATTTTCCCATCAACCTTTGGGGTGGCATGAGAACTGTGGACATAATGAATGCAATCTGAAATTAGATTGGAAAGGCAGGCAGTAACAGGTTGAAGAGACCATTGGGGGTTGCTCTCATGCATAATGTATAAGGTGATACAACTTGACTTTTATGGAAATATTTTATATAACTTCACATGTGGTTTCTTAATTGTGGGTGGAGATAAGGGAAAGAATCTAGAGCTCAAAACTCCTAAAAGCAAATGAAAAAAACTTTTTAAAATTTAAATGTAACTGAGGGAAAATATTAAATAAATAAAAGAAAAAAATCAATATAAATATATATGTAATATGTTATTGTACATCAAATATTTTATTTATGTATTTGGTCTCCTCTTTATCCTTTATTTTTTAAATTATATTTTATTTTCTGCCAATTACATGTTAAAACAAGTTTTAAGCATTTTTTTATAAAAAAATTTTTTTAGATCCAAATTCTATCCCTTTCACTCCTTCCACCATCCATGAAATAGTAAGCAATCAGACATAGGTCTATATATGTGCAACTATATAAAAAATTTCCATATTAGTAATTTTGTACATTTACATAGGTAAATAAAAGAAATTTACATAGGTAAATAAAAGAAAAAGAATGAGTGATCCTAGGCAAGTTACTTAACCCCAACTGCCTCAAGCAAAAAAAGAATGAAAGGAAGAAAATGAAAAATAGAATGCTTCAGTCTGTATTAAAACAATATCAGTTCTTTCTCTGGAGATAGATAATATGCTTCATCCTCAGTCCTTTAGAATTCTCTTAGATCATTGTATTGCTGAAAAGAGCTAAGTCATTCATAATTCTTCCTTGTACCATCTTGCTGTTACTGTGTACAGTGTTCTCCTGGTTCTGCTCACTTTACTTTGCATAAGTTCATGTAACCCCAGATTTCATCCTGCTTGTTCTTTATAAATATTTTTGTACAAATAGGTTCTTTTCATTTTTTATATGTCTTTGAGGTATTGCTGGATCAAAGGCAGAGTTTTATAGCCCTTCTTATCCTTTATTTTTAAAATAAATGATCTATGATTTCTTTTTATATTGAAACCACTTTGTTATCCAAACCTACTTTCGATAATTATTACTTTTGTGATAATCTTCATGGATCTTTGTTTTCCTATCTAGAAAATGGATAAAATTTTCCGGCTGTCAATATGATTCAACAATTGTACCCATTCCCTATCCCTCCAGTGGAATCATCCTTCATAATAAAAAAAAAATATCATTATACCTATCAAATCAAACCTATAGGCCATATCCATACATATTTCATTTTGCACTTATTAACACCTTTCTACTAAGAGGAGCAAGATATATTTCATTATCAATTCTTTGGAGTAACCAGTATTCTGAGGTCTTTAAGGCTGTGTCATACATGTGAGATGTGAAGGAGAAGGATATAAATGTATGAAGCTGGAATACTCAGATAATACTCATGGATACCTGTGTGATGGTGATAGAGTGGACTATATAACCTCTGAAGTCTCTTGCCACTCTTAGATCTTACAAGTCTTTATACAGAGTCCTTCTGCTCATGCAGAGAAGAATACATTTCTTGTATTCAAAAGGTCATAATGTTTACATCACAGACAGAATCATCAGAGACAGACTCAGACTATGTGACTTTGGAAAAAAATCACCTGATCTGTCTCAGTTTTCTCAACTTTAATATCCCAATGTTGGAAGAGAAGGATTTTTAAGTCCCTTCTAGTTTTAAATCTATGATTTTATGGGCAGCTAGGTGGCAAGCTGGATAGAGTCAAGAAGATTCATATTCTTTAGTTCAACTATTGCCTTTGACATTTACTAGCTGTGTGACCCCAAGCAAGTCACTTGACCCTGTTTGCCTCAGTTTTCTCATCTGCAAAATGAGCTGGAGAAGGAAATGGCAAACTGCTCCAGGATCTTTGACATGATGGGGTCATGAAAGAGTGGGACATGACTGAAATGGCTCTATAATGATGATGACAACAGTAACAAATGATCTTGGGAAGACTTGATCATCAGACTCCCCCATGGTTGACCTCTCTCTCCTCTCCCAGCCACCGAGGACCAAATATATAACCATGGCTCATATGACACAGAGAGGTAAAGGAAACAGATGTACATGGCTTCCTTGGAAGAATTTTGGGGGCATCACTGTCCTGGCGATATGACCATGTCCTGGAACTTTCCCAGAAATATAAATAATATAGCTATAATCTTTCTGAACATCTTGGGGAAAACTGGGTCTGATTGCAGAATGAAGATGACTGAAGCTACTACAAAATATCTCTGTTAGCCTATAACTATTGATAAAGTTGACTTTTTTCCTATTTAACTTGGTGCTGTCCCTTGCTATAGTGCTGACTCAGTTCATGCTGTAAACTGACCACCCCACCTTAGCCAGAGCACTGGCAGTAATAATAACAGGTAACATTTTTCAAAGTGCTTTCCTCATGGGTACTCTGTGAGATAGCTAATATATCTATTGTTGTACCATCTTCCAGATGAGAAAACTAGACATCGGTGACTTGCCCAAGTACATATTGCTAAATAAGCAGGGCTTGAACTAAGGTCTTCCAACTTCTTAGTCAAAATCCTTTCTACTATATTAGCTATTCTGCTTCTGCTAAGCAGATTCCATCTCTTACACTCCTAAAGAAGAATATACTTTAAAAGGTTCCCCCCTCCCATTTTGCTTTTAAAGCTCATCAGGTACATCATTTTCTTAGAGCACGATACATTGATGGTAGATCCTGTAGTTCTTTTGGTGAGCTAAAAGGTTTTCTGAAATGTTTTCTTGGTACTTGCTATGCTTTTAAGCCATTCTAGCCTTTAATTTGGTCATACATTAGTTATTCCAAGTAGAAAGGTTCTATGCTTGATTGCATGAGTTATTTAATGGGGCAAATACACATATAGATGGAAGGAGAAGAGTAAAAATAACCATTTTGGTTAGTTCAATTTTCACTGAAACATGGATTTCAGGCAAAAGTGATTCCCCATATTGCTAGAGCATTGTCCAGTTACCAGAGTGCTTTTGCATCCATTACCATCTTTGATTCTCACAGGCATCCTGAAAGGTAGATAGGATTATTCCACATGGCTTGCTTGAGATTAGGGGACATATCTGTTCTTTTTTTTTTTTTTAATTGCCCTTCTGGGATTAGGGTCTGTAGTCCCTGTTGCCTATCTGACCCAGAAACCAAAAAAAATTCTTGTAACTCCAGTTAAATCCTTAAAATTAAGCATGTGTTACCTGATTGATGGGGAAATGTTTTTCATGACTGTATGAGTATACCCTTTATCAAATTACTTGCCTTCTCAATGATGAGGAGGGGGAAAAGGGTGAGAGAAAATTTGGACTCAAAATTGTAAAAATTGAAAGTTAAAATTGTTTTTACACATAATTGGGAAAAAGTAAATATTAAAATGCAATACCCTCCCCCCAAAAAAAACAAAATAAGTATCATTAGTCACCCAAGGAAAAAAGAAAATGAGCCTGTGTTCTCAAAACTTATTTCTGGTATTTTGTCCTACAATAACTGGGACAACAACAGCAGTACTAGCAACAATAACACTAGCAACAACACTTCTATGGGGGCTGTGTGGGAAGCGACAGCAGCCTCGCCCCCCCATTCCCGAGATTCTGCTGTATTGTCATCCACATGAAAGTAAGGACAAGAACAAAACAGAGTAGGGTTTTTATTATTCTTGTTATGTCTTTCTTATGCTCATCCATCAACCATAAAAGTACAAATTCTTCTTGTGCTGCTCTTACCCACCCCAGAGGGCACTTTCCAAATGCAAAAGTAAAACCCATTGAAAGAGAAGTTGGGATAATAAAACAAAAGCATAACAGCAGAACTTTCTGATTTCTTTCTCTAATATTTTATTTTCCCAATTTACATGTAAAATAGTTTTTAACATTTATTTATTTTTTTATTAAAGCTTTTTATTTTCAAAACATATACATGGATAATTTTTTAACACTGACCCTTGCAAAACCTTGTGTTCCAAATTTTCTTCCTACCTCCTCCCCTAGATGTCAAGTAATCCAACATATATTAAACATGTTAAAATATATTTAACATTCATTTTTTAAAATTTTGAATTCTGAATTCTTTTGGCTCTTCCTTCCCTTCTACCCTCATTGAAAAGGCAAGCAATTTGATATAAATTATACATATGCAGTCAGGCAAAACATATTTCCATATTAGTCATGTTGTGAAAGAAAACACAGACCAAAAAAAATCATCCCAAGAAAAAAAATTTAAATATGCTTTGATCTACATGCAATCTTTCTTAGTTCTTTCTTTGGAGACGGATAGTATTTCAGAACTTTCTTCTAAAAGCAAACTTTTGTTCTTAAATGTTTGAGAAACCATGGATTTAGAGCTAAAAGGGGTCTCAGCATTTATTTAGCCCAATTTCTTCATCATATATATGCAGGTGTGTATACACACATCTATATATGTATATATATATGCATACATATATTATATATGTGTGTATATATAATAAACTTTTCTTAGAAGTCTTCTTGTTGAAGTTCAAATCCTCCCTCTGATCTTTATCACCTGTTTAACTTTGAGTAAGTGATGTAAGCCTTAATTCCCCCATGTATGAAATGAAAGAATTAATATTAGTTCAAAATGCTAATTAAGATCCTTTCCAGCTTGAGATCTTGGATCCCATGAACTTTTGTATTTCCTCTTGACTTTGCAAATAGTTCATCTACATGCTCTCCCTGAGAGGTAGTTAACTATTTTTATCCCTGTTTCATAAGGGAATGGTCACAGAGGGTAAAAACAATGTTCACAGGAAGTCAAAGAATTCAGCTTGGAATGGTCACTGTGGTTCCAGATGACCAGTCATGTGCCTAAATCCACAGGGTCTCCTCTCCTTTCACCATTGTAGCTGGGACTGAAGAGACTCTCCAGAAAGATCATGAATCAAGCCATAGACCTTTATTTGATATATTTAAGAAAGGTCCTGAACTGAAAAAACAAAAAACAAAAAACCAACAAAACAGGTCACATGGCTTAACATTCAATGCCCAAGGGACCATGGAATGCAGGGACCATATGAGAAGGGTACTTGGCTTTTTCATCTTTGTCAATTTGTGAGTGTGAAGTGAAAACAGAATTGTTTTGATGTATTTCTCTTATTATTAATGATTTGAAATATTCTTATATATGCTTGTTGATACTTTTCAATTTATTTGAGAAATCTTTGTTCATGTATTTTGACCCACTCATCTGCTGAGGTCAGCTATATTTGTGTGTATATATATAGTTCCTATGTATCAGTTCCTATCTATATTGATGTATATATGTATAGTTCCTATATATCTCAGTTCCTATCTTTTTGTAAATATCGTTCCTATAAATCTCAGATATAGCTTAGTTCCTTATCATAGAAATTAGATGGAAAGATTTCCCTCCGCTTGCTTACTTCCATCCTAACCTATTTATGTTTATTTATTTTTTGCTGAGACAATTGGGATTAAGTGACTTGCCCAGGGTCACACAGCTAGGAAGTGTTAAGTATCTCAGACCAGATTTGAACTCAGGTCCTCCTGACTTCAGGGCTGGTGCTCTAACCACTGCACCTAGTTGCCCCTTATTTTTATTTGCAAAAGTTTTTCAATTTCATGTAATTTACATGTTTTGGTTTATCTTTTATCATTCCTTTTATTCTGTATTTAGTTAAGAAATCTAGCCCTAATCCTAGCCATAATAGTGGACCTCAGTTTCCCCATCTGAAAAATGAGAGTGTTGGACTTTATGGTGTCTATGGTTCCCTGATACTCTAGAGGCATGATCCTATGATTTCATAAATTCCCTTAAATGGATCCCTGGCTTCAGGAAAGCCTTCTTCCAGGAAAGCCCCTCTCCCCCTTTACAATGAGATGGGGATTAATACTGACAGAGAACAGGGAAAGAATTCATTTGGGAAGTCTGGAAGCTTTGACAATGATGATTTTCTGGTCCAGGAATGCTAATGTAATCGATGATGTTCTAAGACTCCTGGATTTGAGTATCAAATGCTGCTGAGGGAGATGGGGGATGAGAGGAGAGGTGATGTACCACCAAACTCAGAGTAGCTCAGGTAGTTTACAGTAAGGGAAAGGATCCTGCTGAGCTTTCTATCCCTGAGGTTATGGCTAGTGGCCATCAATCTTCAAGGAAGCTGAGGGTTTCCCTTCTAAAATTACCTTTCCTTTATTCTGCATTTATTTTGAGTTCTCTGATTTATATATAGGATCATAGCAACAGAGACAGCCATAAGGGACCTCAAAAGCCATTGAGTATAACTCGCTCATTTTTACAAATGAAGAAATTGTTCAAAGCTGGGAAGGGGACTTAGCAAAGATCACATAGATAGTAGCTGAGACAGCATTTTAATCCAAGCTTTCTAACTCCAGAACCAGCTTGCTTTTCACTGTATAAAACTCTACATGTTATTTCTCCTATTAGAATATAAGCTTCAGGGCCTATCCTGGCTTTTTTTCCCTTATATGGCCTGGATTTTTTTTTTCCATATGCTCAGAACCTATGATAGTGTCTGGCACAAAGTAAGTAGCTTAATGAATAATGCTTGTTAATTCTGAACTAGAAGTCTTTTGATATCAGAGATCCAAATATGGGGAGATTTCAGAAAAGGCTTAGGGCAGGAGGAAGGGAAAAAAGTAGCCTGTTGGACAGAGAAGAAAGACTAGTAGAAAAAAAAAGAACAGATTTTTTTTTCCCTTTCTGGATTATAGCCACCATTTTCCTTTAATGATCTTGTCGCTGATTTACAAAGCTCAGGGAACCCAATTTAAAAAAAAATCTATTTGTGTTGCTAAAAAGGAAGAAAACAGACCTTTTTTTTAAAGAAGATACAATTCAAATAGTCCGCAACTGGTACAAACAAATGGAGAAACCAAATACTTTCCATCTAAGAAAATTTCTTCAAAATGTTTATAATGACTTGACAGATAAAGCATTTGGGAAACATTTGCAAAATGTTTTGAAATCATTTGGCTGTTTTAATGTCTTAAAAGGAAACTCATTTAGTAATTGAAATCTTTGCTCTGCTTTGCCAACATTGCTTTTTCTTACTAAAACTCAGAGATTTGGAAAATCCTTTAAGATTGTCTATTCCAAACAAAAGTTCAATGAATAAAAACCCAACAAAGGTTATCCAACCTTTGCTTGGAGATCTTGGAGGAACCAGGACATGACCTGGCTGGGGAGAGCTGATTGTTAAATTTTCAGTGTGATCAATTTTCAGTGTGATCATTTGCATCACAGAAATCAACAAATTCTACAATAGGGGTTGGATTTAGGGTTTTGTTGATTAGGGTTAGGTTGTTTCTGTCTAACATTTAAAAGTATTAGTTATGCATAAACTTAAAAATAGATTCTTTTTTTTTTCCCTTCAGAGACATGATTTTTAACATTTACCAGCATGCCCCTGAGACAACTCATTATCTCTCAAGGCAACCGGCTTCACTTTGGGCAGCTTTTCTTTAGGTTGAGCTTAATTCTGCTTTTCACATGAATGAATGAAAATGCTTAATAGCCTAGAGAAATTTCTTCAGCCTTGAAGAAATATATTTAGTACCTATATGCACAAGTCACTTAAACTCTTTGTAAAATGAGAGTAGCTGGAATAGACAGGGCTTCTTAAAACTTTTTCCATTCTGCCTGAGAAATTTTTATATGATCTTGGGCATATAGGTATATAAAATGGGTATATAAATCAAATATTTACTGACAATATATCATAATTTCACAACCCTTACATTCAGTTATGACACCCCATGTGTCTGTGAACTATAAGAAGCTAGGGAACAGATGAGGAATAGGTGACTTTCAGTAATTCCTGTGCTTCTCTGTTGCACACAGAACTCTGAAAGCCTCCTTCTGGGTCTTTTTTATTATTAAAAAAATGATTCTATGAGAACCAGTATAATTTTCAGCTCTCTATCCATTGTCCCTTGCTTTTGTTCAAGATGAGCCTTCTTCCTTTCCCCCTCATACATCTTTTATGCTACTTCTTGCCCGTAAGTCTTCTTTTGTAATACATCTATAATTTGTCTCTCCATTTTCCTTTGAACAACCTTCAATTTTGTTCTTTGGAGTTTGTGATGTTTCTTGGAAAAATGCTTTCAATACTTAGATGTTTCCATAGTTAAAACAAAGATTGTGTACCAGCAAATCTGTAGTTCACCTTGTCTTTGGCTTCTGAGGGGAAGGTAGTTAGGTGGTGTAGTGGATATAGCTTTGGAGGTAAAGTTATATATTATGTAATTAATATATAAATACCAATTATTATTAATAAGGGAGAAGTACCAATTCGCTTGGCCCTCATCAATTTCATTAATATGGGTGGGTGTCTTCACCACATAGCCACATCACAAAGATGCATTTGGGGATTAGAAGAGCTTTTGGGATCATTGAAAATACTTTATTTCCTAGATGCCATCTGATCTGCTTCATGCTACAAAAGAAAGGTTATTTGATTGGGAATCAAAGGACCTGGATTTAAATTCTATTATTTACTACCTGTGCAAATTTGGGCAAGTCATTTAACTTGGGCAATCATTTCATGTAAGTATTGACATAAAGAAAGTTTGCATTCTGAGACTTCTTTCCACTATAATCAAATATCCTTTTATTCAATGTGGCCAATGGTGGATTTGTTTGTATAATTGATAGTCTATCATAGCCTAAACAGATAGGACAGCTGAATGACAGGGTACTGGATTTTGTGATAGAGGGCCTGCGTTTAAATTCTACCCATGATTAAATATCCACCTCTGATACTTACTGTGTGACCATAGGTAACTCACCTCCTCTCTCTGGATCACAGTTGGATTGGATGGTCTTCCATCCAGTTCTAAATCGAAGATCTTAGCTGTATGACTTCGGAAAAATCACTTAACCTTTCTTGACTTCCATTTCCTAATTTGTAAAATAAAGATAGGTAAAAATAAATAAATACATAAATAAAATAAAAATAGGTGATTCCTTCAAACAGCCTACGAAAAGCAACAGGAAATGATACCAGAGAGCCAACTTTCTAAGAGAATTAAACTGAGTTCAGCCTTAGATAATGCTGGGCTACTCTTTGGTAGGCTACCACTGGGGAAGGGAGGAAATCAGGGCCAGGTCACTGAAGAGATCATCAGGCTTGTGGTTGCAATGGGGAGGGATTACATCACCTCTCAATCTCCTATTTCATTTTTCTTTTTTTCCCCCTCACTAGACATTGATTCTACCTGCAGGAATACAAGTACTATCATCAGTCTTTTAAACTTTGGTGCAAAGCCCTATTGGTCCTACCCTAGTTATGGCTCAGTTCCTATGCCTGAGGAATATGAGAAGAAAAGAAGAGGGTCCAAAATTCTCAAAATGCTGGTCTAAGGAAGAACAAGTATTCTCATGGATGGTGGCCAGCGGAGAATGATCATTTATGAGTGCTGAGTATAGGATTGACCTGGTCTGTTTCATTACAGGTTACTTCAAATTGCTTCCTCAAAATCTCTTAATAGAAAAAGACAGTGAATGGAGTACCGAGAGCCTCAATATGAACTTGTTTGAAAGGGAATGAATTTTTGCCAGTTGAAAAGACAACTTTGAGCTTTAAAGAATCATGATATCTCAGAGTTGAGGTAAAGGACTCAGACTAATTAGTCCATTTCATTGGGGACTCAGAGACTAATTAGCCCAATTCCTTAACTTGAATAAAAATCAGAATCTCTTGTATGAGTGAACTGAGAAGTAGAAATCCAGGGAGACAGGCAGGTGGCACACTGTCCACATTATTATATGCTAGTCTTTAGGATTAGATAGACGAGTTCAAATCCTGCCTCAGATACAAACTAACTGTGTACCCCTAGGAAATTCAATTATTATCTTTCAGCTCAGCTCCCCTTTGAAAAATGATAGTTGGAATTCATGGCTACTAAGGTTTCTTTTAGTATAATGGCTTGAAGACCTTTGCTTCTTAAGATAGGATATTCCATTTTGATATAACTTGAGTTATTGAGAAAATTTCTCATAACATCCAACTTAAAACTTACTCTTTCCAATTTCTACCTGTTAAATCAAGTTTTTTTCCCTCAAGGAACCAAGTAAAACAAATCTGATCTTCATGATGGCCTTTTCATGTTCTTATTATTTAGTCATTTCAATCATGTTTAATCCTTTGTGGCCCTATCTGAGATTTTCTTGGCAAAGATACTGGACTGGTTTACCATGTCCTTCTCCAGTTCATTTGAAAGATGAGGAAACTGAGATAAACAAAGTTAAGTGACTTGCCCAGGATCACACAGCTATGAAGTGTCTGAGGATAGATTTGCACTCAGGAAATTGAGACTTCCAGAATCCAGGCCCAGCAGTCTATCCACTAGGGCACCACCTAGTGATTCCAGTCTTTCCTATGATAGCCTGTTAAATACCTGAAGACAACTATTGTATCTTCCCTCAGCCTGAAACATCCCCCAGTCTATTCAACCACTCATTTTAAGACAGTAACTTGAGATTCCTCATAACATGATTGCCATACTAAGAGTGTTCTCCAGCTTATTAATGTATTTTCTAAAATATGATGTATAGAAATAAACACTTTCTTCTAGATGTGATGTGAGCAGGACAGACTATAATAAGATACCAGTTCTCTGGTTCTAGCCACCAATAGACTCTTAAATTGTTTTAGGCTCCCAAGTCATACTTTTGTCTCATGGGGTTTGCAGATCACAACTATCGCTTTTTTTATCTTTTATATTGCTGGTTGAAGTATGAACAAACATATTCTCATGGGTGATGGTGGCAGAAAGTTATTGGTGAATGAGAAGAGGTTGAGAATGAGTGTTGGACCAGTGGGTCAAAATTACTTCTAGATTTGAAGTCATAAAACTTGGATCCATATTTTAGCTCTTCTACTTATCACCTATTATATGATGGGCAACTCACTTCTCTTTGGACCTCAGTTTCCCTCTGATGTCTCTTTTAAATCTTTGATCCCATCACATCAATGTTGTAACCATCTACAATTTTACAAATAGTAAGAAATGTGTATCAATTTGCTTGAAGGGAGGAGATAAAGCCAGTTTAGGTTTAAATATAGAGGAGTATGGGATTTCAATCCTAAGGACTGTGGGCTCTGCCAAAATGGCTCTCAGGAGGACTCAGAATAGAATCATTGGCACAGAGGGATTATGTGAAGTCCTGAGCAGGGATATCTCAAGCCCTGGCTTTTCTGCTAGTGGTACTGTTTGTCCCCAAGCATTTCTTGCTCCACTGGGTCACAAGTAGCATAGAGGTGAAAATGATTTGTATTCTTTAATAGTGTAGAGTTGGAAGCTTACCTAATGTGGATAAAACCCAACTGATTGTTTCCATTGTATCCACTCATTTAAATTCCACAAGCATTTCTTAAGCATTTAAAAGATGGAAAATGGTATTCCAGACACATGGTTCCCGAGGCATATCTTTAGCTTATGTTTTGGGATCAGAGACAATGGTTTCCTATACACTCCTTACTAAGAATGGTAAATTCAATATATTGACTGCCCCCCAAAGAAATAAGAAAAGCAAAGCAAAAAGTTAAAGTTTACAAGGAACAGAACAAAATGAAATTCTATTATCTATACATGGTGGAAAATTGTCCTTGGTGTCCTGATGGCAAATGGGGAAGCTCAGAGATTTAGTATTAGGAGAGAACTTAGTGTTCTTGTGGGCAATCCTACTTTATTTTATAAAGAAGGCTTGGAGAGTATGTGACTTAAGTAAAGTCTCATAGATAAAAGAATTGCAGAACTGGGACTTGAACAGGTCCTTTCACTCCAGACTAAGTGATTTCCCCACAATAGAAGAATTTGGCTCACACTGCTTCTCAAGATGTACAAACTTTATCTTGTGAACACTATGCTCACATTTTTAGTTGTATCTCGGTAAATCATAGGGATAACCTTAAGTCGGATGTCCTCATATACCGAATGAAACAGGGACCAGAGAGTTACACAGGTAATAAGTGTCTGAGCTGGGTTGTGAACTGTACATCCACCATTCTTTCCACTTCAGCATGCCCCTTCCTGGAAACAGATAGACAATAGGGATTGAGTTTGAAAAGCACTTCTGCTTTCCTGCTGATGATATTAAAAGGACAGCTTAGCCCTAGAATTTATGATGTTCCATTGTTCACAGACCTTTTCCTAAGGCATCATTTTCAGATGCTTTAGCTTGACAGTCACAACTATTTCTGATCCTAAATTATTCTTCCTTTTTCCAGGGTCCGGTTCAAATTCTGCTACTTATATGAAGCTTTTCCTGACAATGATGTATAATGCTCTTTTTTTTCCTCTGTCCTTGTAGCATGAGTCATTTGCAGCCCTTTCCCCTTTCTCCCCACATTTGCACATTTGGCATTTAATTATATTCTAGGCCAAGAAAGGAGAATGGGGAGAAGAGTACTGAGATCCAATCTTGCCTCTGACACTTAGTAGCAATGAAACTCTCTACAAGTCACTGTAGCCCTTCTAAGCCTCACTTTTCTCATCTGTCTAGTGGGCATAGACCCTGCAATCTTACCAGTTTTTTGTGAGATGCACATGAAATAAGGCATATAGAATGCTTTGAGAACTCTGAAGTGCTCTAGAAATACCAACTCTGAATTTTTTTCTTTTGAATTTTTTTTCATTGATGCCTTTTCTTTTTGCAACTCATTTATTTCCATATATATCCCTCTCCATCTCCCACCAGTGAACCAATCCCTTGGAGTAAAAATTGAAAAAGAAAGAGAAAAACAAACAAAAAAGTAAAACAAAAAGCCCCAGTTCAGTAAAAACCAAGCAACCTATTGACAGTGTCTAGGAATATGCACAATAATCCACATCCAAAGTCTCACACCTCTGCAGTGAAGGGAGGGAATTATGTTTTGTTAATTCTCCTGTGGGGCCAAGCTTTGGCACTCTAATTACACAGCTTTTACTTCTGTCTAATTGGTCTTTCTGCTTGCATAGTAGTCATTGTATACATGGCTTTCTTGTTTGTGATTACTTCTTTTTTTCTTCCAGTTAAAAAAAAAAAACCTGAACTTAAAAAGAAACGAAAATAAATACTTCCATATTTACAGTAGAACAGAAAGAAAGGGCAGTAGAAGAAACTGTGAATGTCAATTATGTTTAGATTGCTTAAAAATACACACATAGATTACATATGTGTATATGTATCACACACTCACAAATGTCTCTCTCTCTCTGTGTATATGTATGTATGTATGTGTAGATCTATAGCTTTCAAATTTGTCCTGCCTGCCTGTGATTACTTCTTGCTAGCTTTTAATTCCTTTCTATGCATTTCAAAAACTTGTTTCAATGACCTCTTTTCTTTGTCTTTCTTTTTAATTTCTGGGAATACTTTCTTTAGCTCCCTACTTCCCTGCACTCCCCCTGCATTGATAAAAAAGAACATAACCCTTGTAACAACAGTTAAAACAAGTTCTCATATTGACCATGATCTATTATTCAGCATCTTGAAGGAAGGGACTTACAAAAATGAATATTGAAAACTATCTTTATCTGTATTGGGAAAAATCAAATATTATTGAGAAATAAAAGATAGTCACAGCAGATATGCTAATATCTGTGGCAGGGGATGAAGAATTACAGAAATCTGATGAAAGATTTGACACAATTTTGTCTATATAAGACACAATTGCTGACATCAATAACAATGTCAATACAGTTGCAACAGTGGGAAAATATGGTTCGGGATAAAGAAATAAAGGTTGCTTTTTTGTTGTTGTTTTTTTTCAAAATTCAAAATTAAGAGGGATTTCCTTATAGTGAACACAAATGGTATAGTGGGTAGAGTATAGAAGTTATGGTTAGAAAGGCCTGAGTTTGAATCCTACCTCAGATACTTAGCAGCTGTGTGACTCTAGGCCAGAATCTCTTTCAACCCCAGCTTCTTCATTTGCAAAATTAAAATAATAATAACACTTTACTCAGAGAGTTAGAAGGAGTGATCAAATGAGATAGTCTGTGTAAAGTGCTTTGTAAACTTTTAAATGCAGTGTGTGTGTGTGTGTGTGTGTATACTCTTATTATGTGGCTAATTACTGAGATGGAATATTGGATGTGATGTCAGTTGAGGTTGCAATATTAGATGCTTTCTCTTACTTATTTTATTTTGTTTTAGGAGAAGGCAGAGAGGGGAATTTTCCCCCCAAATTGTCTGTGATATAGACAAGAGTCACCAATTGAACATGTGGTATTTTTGAAAAAGAAGAAAGAAAAGGGCTTAATTTGAAAATTATCCCCTTTAGAAATTTTCTCTGTCCAGATTTTCAGCAAAGAAGGCCAAGTTTATTTTCTTTGGCTAATGATTAAACACCCACTTCTTACCTTCCCTTTTTCCTCTACTCATTTTTCAAGCAATTTAATCCTGACCCTTGTTATGTAGTGCTTAGCTAGCCATGGCAACAGAGCCATTAGTTAGGTCAACAGCCACTGAAATTAGAGACATTGTTTGCCAACCACAGTGTTAGCCATGCTGGGGTGGGGTGGGAATTCCATTCACCAGTCCATCTGATGTAGAAGAAGAACTTGTTGGCTTATGTTCAGGAGTGGGGACTACAAGTTTTGTGGAGGTGTTGTTGTTAGAGTAAAGTAATCTGTTTTTCTAATGGATTTGCAAAGAAGTCATGTAGGGAGAAATAATACCCACCTAAGTTCATCTGAAATGTTTTATGGAAAAAATTAATTCTGAGTGAGATTCAATTATACAAGTAATGTGGTTTATTGGGTAGAGTGTTGGGTTGAAAGTCAGGAACAGTGATAAAATCCTGATCAATGACACCTTATAGTCCAGTGACACAGGGTCAGTTACTTAACTGTTAGCTCTGGGCAGCTCCCTAGGTCTTATCTACAAAGTCATGAATGAATCTTGACCTGCATTAGAAAAGGGAGGTATGGTCCTAGGAAATAGGCAGGTTGAGTAAATCACAAATCCTTTGTGTATTTGTCATATTTATTTCTAGAAAAGGAAAGAAATTTTTCAAAAAGATCATTAATGTGAAACCATGAGAAGGGCAGGTAATGTGATATGGTTGGAATCTGAAATCAGAAAATCATGGTTCAAATCCAGCCTCTGATGTGTATTACTCTGATGTGTCTGACCTTGAGGAAGTTAATTAGGCTCTGGGTCGCAGTTTTCTCATCTGTAAAATGAGCAGGTTGGAATCCATGACCTCTGAAGTCCCTAACTATAATGCTGTGACCTTTATGGACCTCAGTTTCCTCGTCTGTAAAATGAACAGGTCGGAATCCATGACCTTTAAGGTCCCTTTTAAATCTCTGATCTATAATTTCTTATGCTTCTGAATTTCCTTCCATTCTCTGGTATAGAGAACCAGCTCCTTCATTGTTTATCAAAATTCTCCATTTACATTTGAATTTGCAGCATGGCAATCTCTTGAAACATCCATCAAAACCAAGTCCCAATCACATGCTAAGCCTTTGTATTACATAATTCTAGAAAGCAATAAATGGGAAATGCTTATAGTCTGTATTATTTTGCAAGTTAGTTAATTGCATGTTTTTACTTTGCAATTTTATATGGTATCGAAGGTAGGTGTGTGCATGTATGTATGCCTATTGGTATCAAAGGGACTTCAGTTCAATAGCTCTGGACTCCAGTAATTACATGTAAAGCTAATAACCTCCCATTTTTCATCTGCCCTTCTGTGAAATGCAGAGCTGCAGTGAGCATTTGGCAGCCAGAGAAAGCTTCATGAAATAGGTCTGGGCAAGGAGCATGTAATGTGCCTTCAAATCCATGTTTTATGATTGATTCATTTGATGGTGGGGCAGGGGAGAGATCCTGTGGATACTGCTTCATCAGAGAGAGTCAGAGACCTTGGGATGTTGGCCCTCGTGGGCAGGGATAGGATCCTTGCATGCTGCCCACAAGCTGTAGTGATTGAACTCATTCAGCATATCCAGTGATCATAACTCAGCCCTACAGCACAGAATTCCAAAGCTGCCAGCGAACTCACTGAAGATTTTTGAACAGAGAATGATTTCGATAAGTGTTGGAGGCAGAGAAATGACACAAGAAACCCAGGATTCAAATCCTGGGTCTACTTATCACCTGGGGTGGTTTTGGGGAAAATCACTTTACTTTTGAGCTATTTTCCTGATGTGTAAAGTGGGAATACTAATATTCCTACCACTAGACAACTTTTGTTGTTCAATTTTTTTTTTAAATCTTATTCACGTCCAATTCTTTGTGACCTCATTTGGAGTTTTCTTCACAAAGATACTAAAATGGTTTATCATTTTCTCTTCTAGCTCATTTTACAGATGAAAAAACTGAGCCATCAGGGTTAAGTGGTCCCTTGTCTAGGGTCACACAGTTAGGAAATGTCTGAGGCCAGATTAGAACTCATGAAGATGCATCTTTACTTCAGGTCCAGTTCTCTTTCTACTTTGGTGCCATGTAGCTGCCCATGAAACAAGTAGTAAAGATGAACTACATTTATCATAAAGGATTAAATTAAAGGTCACAGCAATCAAAACAAGACAGAAGTGATAAAAGTGAATGAAATGGGCATGGAAGCCTTGTCAGGATTCAGGGTAGTTTGAATATCATCACTTGCAACAACAAGGGAAGTCAGCCTAAGTAAAATAAATATTGGGAGGCAATGACCAGCAGGTTAATGGATAAAGTGCTGAGTTTCGAGTCAGGAAGACCTGAATTCCAGTGGCCTCAGACACTTACTAGCTGCATGACCCCACACAAGTCATTTAACCCTGTTTGCCTCAGTTTCTTCATCTGCAAAATGGACTGAAGAAGGAAATGTCAAACCACACCAGTATCTTTGCTAAGAAAGCCCCAAATGGGGTCACAAAGAGTTGGACTTGACAGAAAAATGACTAAACAACAACAGAAAAAGAAATATTAAGCTTCAAATTTCTATGGAATATAGGAATAGAAATTTGCTTTCATTCAAATGCTAGGATTTAGTTACCTTCAACTGAGCTATGAAGCCATGAAAAAAGCTGCTGCTATCTTCTTTTCTATAGCAAGGTCCTTCAGGGCCAGGGAAACACCTGTAGAATAACAAGGCAAACACTGAATGTGATTGTAACATTCACCCAGTGCTACAGTCTCCTCAATTATTAGCTTCCTTCCTTTTATTGCTACATATTCCTGTCTGCTTTTATTTTGAAAGCATTCAGATCAGATCTTGTTTGAAGAAGGAAGGGCTGGGTTGGGTAGTTTAATTCTAGCTTTCTTTACTGCCTTCTGTATAGTGGACAGTCCATCTACACTGGCCTCATTGCAGTTCCTCACACATGGCACTCCATCTTTAACCACTCCTAACTTCCACCATTCCTCTGGGCTTCTGCAATGACTCTTCCCCAGGACTACAACTGCCTCCTCAACTTCACCTTCTAGTTTTCCTGGAGTTCAAACACTATCTTCTACAGAAAACCTTTTCTTTCTATCCCTAATCCCCCATTTCCCACTGTCCATACTAGAACTCTTCCCTGTGATATTCTTTTTAAAAAAATTTTTAAGTCTTTATTTATTTTTTATTTTTTCCCTGTGATATTCTTTATATCCTCTTGATACCTAGAGATTTTCATATCATCTCCCCCATTTAAATGTATGCTTTTTGAGGACGAGGACTGTTTTTGCCTTATTTGTATCTCCAATGTTTAGCATAGCACCTATTATACAATAGGTTGCTGTTGTTTAGGTGTTTTCAGTCATGTTCAACTCTTTGTGACCCCATTTGGGGTTTTCTTAGCAGAGTGGTTTGCCATTTCTTTCTCCAGGTCATTTTACACATGAGGAAACTGAGGCAAACAGTGTTAAGTAACTTGTCCAGGGTCACACAGCTAGTAAGTGTTCAAGCCAGATTGGAATTTCAGATCCATTTTACCTAACTTCCTCCTAGGCAAACAGAAGTTAAGTAATTTGTAAGCTAGGAAATGTCTGAGGCAAAATTTGCCTCCTTTCCCACCATTGATGTGGTAAGAAATATGATGCTCATTATATATATATGCAGTCATGCAAAACATATTTCCTTATTAACCATGCCCAAATAAATAAAAGCACAAGAAACTAAGAAAGTACAAAAAATATATTTCAATCCGCACTCAGAGTGAAACAATTCTCTACCTTCCCAGTTCCATGGTCATCTCTCTAATCATATACTACCTCTTTACAAAACTTTGTAATGTCCATTAAAATTTTTGCCTCTAAGTAAACTTTGAATGTGATAGAACTTTGCATTTGGCACTTCTCTAATGAATTTATAATGTAGATTGTAAGTCCCTTGAGGGCTGAGGTAGTATGACTTTTGATATTGTATCCCTTATCCTTAGCACAATGGAAATGTTTGTTGATTAGTGTCATCTATTATAGTTATCTATTTTTGGGCCATTTCTATCCTTGTGCTATGAGCACAAGGAGTTTATCTAAATTTTCTAAACTCAGAAGATCATTAATGCTCTCTCTGCACACTGTGAGGGATTAATAAGTGTTGAATCAAAAAAAAAAGAAAATAAAAAAGCTTGAAATCTCAAGAAGAAAAAAACAAGACTTTATTGCCTTGGTTTATAGCAGCTCTCTACTTTCTTTGATCTGAAGCCCACCGGATTATTTCTTATATTATGTACTATCAGAGTCTAGGGTTCAAGTGAGACAGCAGCCAATATGGAAAAGAGATTTCTTATTTTTTATGTTTGGTGGAGGTCTAATGGAATGAAGGTCATCTCTTTGGCTTTCGGGCCAAGTTTGGATTTAGATTAGGGGCATCCCTGAATTTTGATCTGAGCCCCTGGAATTGAAGGGCAACAGGAAGGAGATAAAATGCTGGTCATTGTCAGGGGCACACATGATGTTTAAAAGTAGGGAACAGGAAATTTTTTCTTGGCTTGTTGGTTTATAGATGGTATTTTAAGATGCTTTTAAGAAAAGCAAGCTCCAGTGTCCAGCTTTCGATGAAGAACTGACATGTTTCCCAAGATATTCGGGAGTGGAAAAGGAATTAGTTCTTCAAATGCTGGTTCAGAAGTGGTGTTCTATTCATGCACCAGACAGCATACAGATGAAAAGGATACTTACCCTGATACACATTCACCATATATACTTACAATAAGAAAACACATGACAAATACCCCATATGCATAGACTATATACCCACAAACACCGTAACACAATTTATACACACACAGATTATAAAAATAACACACTAATTATTTATCTACCTCATAAATCTATATTTAGAGAATATAAAACTTATATATGTACACTACGTATACCTGACACAAATACACATAGTGTTGGACTTAAAGTCAAGGGTTCTGGGTTTGAATAATGGGGTCAGCTTAGGTGAATTGTTTACCTTTTCTAAACCTCAATTCCTTCACCTTTAAAAGGACCCAATTGGACTGAGTTCTCACCTCCATTTCAGCTATGAACCTCTGACACATCTACATAAAAGTCAGAAAGACACAAGATATTCACATTCTCTATACGGAGATCAGGCACACAAAACACACACACAAAATGTACCCCCATTGAATTTGTACATGTGAACACATGTACATGTGTCCACTAGCACAGATACGACAAAGATACAAAAATAAACACAAGCCAACATGCTCACAACCCACAATGCGACCATTCACATGTACACACTATATATGTACACCATGTACTTATCACTCTAGAAAATAACTGTGGTATGGTAATAACAGCTAGTTAGCATTTACTCGACATTTTAAAACTTTCAGTCCTAGACAAACATTATCTCATTTGATTTTCCCAACCATCCTGGGAGGGAGGTGCTAGTATACCATCCCTCTTTTACAGTTGAAGGAACCCAGGCAAGTTGAGGTTAAGAGACTTGCCCAGGATCACGCAGCTAATAAGTATCTGAAGCTGGATTTAAACAACTGCTTCCAGGCTCTCCCTATCACATCTGTAGCCTCACACCTTGGACCCACATAGAGTGTACGTACATTAGACACAAGATCACAAATGCCCCTTTCACCACACACTCTCCAGGCACGCAGGCCCCCACACTTAGCCAACACCACGTCTATAAACTTGCTTACTTTGCACATCTCCTGTAATATATGGAGACATAATGCACCCACAATAAACATACTCCCGCTCTCATTCAGACACACTCCCCCACCCTCTCTAGACACGTGCGCACAGTATACACGCGCAGAAACCACGCATACCCACGGGGCGGGCTCCGCTCGCTCCAGTCTCCTAAGGCACCCCTGGGTCTCCATCCCCTCCTCCCCCAGCGGGAGCCGCCCCCTCCATCTTCAAACTCTCGGCCCTTCTCCGCCGGAACCAATCAGCGGCCGCGGGCCTTCGGATTGGCTGGCGCCGTTCCCCGGGCGACGGGGCGCGGCCCGGGTTTCCCTGCTTCCCTGACCATCTGGCTGAGCCAAGCGGAGCCGGAGCGGGCGGGGAGTCCTGGTCCAGGGTGGGAGGCGGTTGCGGCAGCGGCGGCGCGTCCCCCGCCATCCTCTCCCTCCCTCCGGCTCCTCGCGGCCCCTCCTCCCCCTCGGCCGCGTCCAGACGCCGCCCGGCCAGCCGCTGTCCTGGTCCGCGTCCCGGTTCCAGTCCGAAGCCAACGGAGCAGGAGAGGAAACCCAAGCGGGAGCCATGGGCTGCGGGAACTCCACGGCCACCAGAGCCAGCGCGGCCCGAGGTGAGGCGGGCAAAGGAGGGACCCTCACCCCTATTCTTACTCTCCCTCCCATCCGAAAAGCAGGGAAACTGAGGCCCAGGGAGCGGGAGAAAACGCGGCATCCAAGGTCACCCAGCGCCCCAGGCAGGACCCGAGCCAGACTAATTAGACTAGCCGTGTGACCTTGGACAAGTCACTCCCCTGGCCCTGAGCTTCAGTTTCCTCCTCTGTAAGATGAAGAGGTAACCCTTCGTGGACTTTGAGGTCTCTCCCTGCTGTCCAGCCGGTTTTCTCATCCGTGAAAGGAGGGAGGTCCCTTTCATCCTCAGAGCTTCGACCTCTCCGTGTGTTACTTTCCCCATCTGTAAAAGGAAGGGATGGGACTTGGTGGGGGGTGGGGTGTCTCTTGAGTTTCTTCCAGCTGTAGAACTAGGACCCTCCGATTTGCTGATTCCAAGTCCAAAGCTTTATTCAATGCACCAATCCCCCCCCCCCTTCGCTCCCCACCTTTGGTTAGGGATGGGAAGAAAATCATGAGAAGGGTTGAGGGTTATAGAGCTACCCTCTCTTGATTTTTTCAAGGGACAGCACTGTTTTTGCAAAGAGAAAATTGCATTTCAGGGGCTCAAGGGATCATGGCTGAGGATGGCAAGGAATTTTGCCTGCAATGAAATTATGGATTGGGAGTTAGAAGCTCTGGGTTTGAGCCCAAACTCTGTCCCTGGGCTGTTTTCTCTCTGGGTGATTCTTGGCAAGTTACTTCCCCTGGTAAGGGCTGGTTTTAAGATTTTAGAATGAGAAGAAGGCTATAGAAAGCACAAGACTTTGTATATAGTAGGCACATAATAAATGTTTATTTGAACTTGAGGTGATTTCCTTAGCCTCTCCCTCATTTTTTCACAGAGGGAAACTGAGACCCATAGCGAGCAAGTGATTTGCATAAATTAATCCAGTTAGTCAAATAAGACAATTCAGACTCTGGACTCCAAAATTTACCCTCTTTTACAATGCTCTGGGCCTCAAGTTTCCTCTTCTGGAAAACAAGAGGATTGAATCATTTATTTACCTCTAGCTTGCCTTTCAGCGGGAAATCTGTGATATATGACCATGGGGGGAGGGAGAAGGGGGAAGAAAGGATTGTTGTTTGGAATTAGAGATTGAGAGATTCCATGGGGTTTGAAAATCCTTATGCTAAAGAGTTGCACTAATGTATGTTACCTTATTTCAATAGGACCCTCATCATAATGAAATAAACCTTCTATTGTTTTCTAAAAAAAGGGGAAAAAAAAAGAAAATCCCGTTGGGGAAAACAATCCCTTCTTCGTCCCCCCTTCGCATTCTTCCTCATTTCCTCCAAACATATGCACCTTTTCAGAGCCTTGAGTTCCTCACACTCAAGAGCAGAACATTACCTGCTTTGGGCCACCACTGGAAAAGTACAGCAGAAGAGTCCAGGATGATTTTGGCAGGTGATGGGTGGGTAGGATTAGGGGAAAGCAAAAGACAAAAAAATGATTTGTCAGCACTCCCGCTGCCTGTAAAGATTAGTCTCTTACAGTAAGAGAAGTGTTGGTGGTTGAGAGATCAGACTTTATGGAAAAGGTAATTAACTAAATAGGAAAGTGAGTGGGATTCTGATTAAGAAAGAAGATTTATTTTGTTAGGGCTTTATTGGGATATAAACCATGTGTGATAGAGCTTTTAAAAAAATTAACAGGGATTTTCTGTTAATACTTTTTTATTTAAAACATCTCACTGACAATTCTCTTTTCAACACTTGTTTTGGTTGGCAGAAGTTTCCCATAGTTCTGAGGGCCAGCCAGCTCATGTGTCAAGTGACCTATTCTCAATTCTATCCTTCCTATTTCACCCAGCTAGCATCTTACGATTTCTTATAGGCAAAGTCTGCTTTGGGTGGTTATCCATTTGACCTACTTAATTTTCCCTTTGGATGTCTGTTTTTAGTTCATTTCATTCAGATATGTCAAATGCCATGTCATAACCCATCCAGTATATGTAAATAGCAGCTTGCCGGTAAAGTGTTTCACTGGTAGCTTAGTTGAGAATTCTGCCAATGATTTTGTGACCTTGGTCCAGTTCTTAATTTTAATTCACTCTTTATTTAAGGATACAGTGAAAAACCCTGACCCTTGTTTTTTGAGGGTCTTTCATAGGTTGACCTCAGACATTTTGCCAGTTAATTGGGAAAAAAATAATCCTTGTTGATCTCCATGATTACATGTCTTGGTTCTAACTTGATAAGAAAAAAGGATTTGGGGTCCTCCAAAATCTGTAGGAAATTCTAGTCTTAAAGAAGTAGTTGAAAATAGATTTTAACATGTATAAATTAATATAAAAGCATTGCTGTGATAACCTTTACCTACCCAATGAGAAGGATCTTAATTTCATCTTACTGCCTGTTAAATTTTCAGCCTTGTGGCTTTCAGAAGACATGGGGGAGTGGCTATCCTAGGGTTATATAACAGAATGATTAACTCAGAGCATGGTGCTAATAAGACCCCATTTGATCTGTTAGCTATATGAAGAAAAATTTTCTATTTCAGGGCCTCCGACCACACCTCTAATGTTGGCTAGCATTCTCACACTTACATGCCCTTGGCCACACAGGAGAACTGGTTGGAAAAGTATGGATGATTCAGTGCAAGCTTATCTCATACTTTAAGAAAACCAGAATTTTAAAAACATTCATTGATGTGATGATTATTTGCATTATATGAAAGACAAACTACTAGTTTCCATTAAAAATAGATCTAAAGCAATATATTTAAGTAATTGTTTTAGACAATTAATTAGCAGATTGACTTGGAGGGGGAAAAAAAAACTACCAGTGTGGTGTAATTATTGGGAATCATATGAAATGATGGATTACAGTCTATTTTGCCGTTGTGCCCTAAAAGACTTTTCCATTTGACTTGCAGCTGAAAACTCCTTCATATTTCATTTCTTCCTATCAGAATATGAGCTCCTGGAAAGCAGAGACTTTTCCACTTTTTAAATTTCCAGGATTTAACATAGTGCTCTGCACATAGTAAGTCCTTAATAAATGGTTATTCCTTGGAATTGGGCAAGAAGACATTTACAAATACATGGGAGGAGCCACTTTGAGTTGTCGGTCAAAATCGAAGTTTTTGTGTGAATTTAAAAGCCAATGGAAAACTGATTCAAGTTATGAAAATGTAGTTTGCAAAACTTTTAATAAACTTATCCTCTAGAATGTGAAGGGAAGTACATTTTTATTGGGAGAATTTAGAGAATCAATCCTGTTGATGAGTGGATCATTGTGTCTGTTGTTGTTCACACTTGTAAAAGCACTTTTTCCTCGTCTAGTTTTCGATCTGCCAGAAATTACTTTATATCCGAAGAACAGGCTAGGAAGGCTACTCTGTGTAACATGAAGGAAAAACAGAGTGAACAGAGAGTTATTGCATCACCTCTTTGATGAATCTGCCCTTGCATCTGAGAAGTCACTTCCCAAACATTTCCCTGCTTGAGAATCCAGCTGGCTGGCTGGCTTCAGGGTTTGCTCATCGTTGCTTTGATGTTGTCTGTTGGCTGGTGGTAGAGAATTCATTTCCAGAAAGGAAATGGGCCATGATGAGAAAAATAAGTTGGGAAAAAAAAAGAAAAGAAAAAACACAACACAGAAATACAAATGCTCTTCTCACTTGAAAGTTTTATCATAAATACCAAGTATTAGCTACATGTTATTTTGAGGCCTCAAAAGTACATGAAGCAAATTAAATAATTAATTTTATTCAGTAGGTAGACCACTTAGACTCGTGTAAGACCTGAGTTCAAATTTTACTTCAGGCACTTGCTAGTTGTGTGACTCTGGGCACGTCATTTATTCTCTGTCTGCCTCAGTTTCCTCAACTGTAAAATGAAGATAACAGTAATAGCAGATGATAATATGCTCCCAGGGTTGTTTTGAGTACCAGAGGAGATAATATATTTAAAGCTCTTAGGACAGTATCTGGCACATGGCAGGCACTTAAAAACATTTGTTCCCTTTCCTCTCCTTCTGCTCTCTGAATAAAAAAAAAAAAAGCAACCTTTAAAAATTTTTAAACTACCCTATAAATCAGATAGTTTAAGATTTATGGTTATATATCTATATCTACAGCTGTCTGCCTATATCTCTTTTTCTTTCTTTCTCTCTCTTTCTTTTGTTCTTTCTCTCTCTTTCTCTCTCTCTCTCTTTCTTTCTTTCTTCTTTTTTCTTTCCATCCATCCATCCATCTATCTAAATCCAAGATATTTCAGAAAACTCTGCACTTAATTTTCAAATACCTCTAAGTGCAGGGGTTATCATCCTTAAGATTGTCACCAAAATCAACATTATTTAGTATCTTGTGGCTTGCAATGTGCTTTAAATATGTTAGCTCTTTTAATCCTTACAGCAAAATTGGGAGTTGTAAGTACTACTATTATTCTCATTTTACATAGGAAGAAACTGAGGCAGAGAGTAATTAAGCATCACCCATTGTATCCCAAGCCATTGCCAGGCCTCTGGATTTTTGTCTTCCCATAGAGTTCCGGTGACTCTGGAGGACAGAGTGAGGCTGTCAAATTTTCCAAGCTCTGCCTCACATAAAGCCAATTCATGTGTAAGTCAAGACATCGCTCATTGTGATGTCATTCATTGGTCCTCTCTGAAAATGAAGTACAAAGAACAACTAATATCTGGCTGAGTTAGGACACAAACTCAGGTCTTCCTTTGTCCAAGAGGACATGTTCTATCCACTGTGCCACCTGGCATCCATAAGTGTTTTTCTACATTAAATTTAGAAGCAGCTATTTTCTTTTTAAAAAATTAAATTATCATTGTATGTACATGGCAAGAACAAGATTATGTGAAGATAAATTCTGATGGACGTGGCTCTTTTCAATAAAAAGATGACTGAGAAAATTTCCAATGATCTTGTAATGAGAAGAGCCATCTACATCCAGAGAGAGACTGTGGGAACTGAGAGTGTATCATAACATAGCATTTTCACTCTTTGTTGTTGTTTGCTTGCATTTTATTTTCTTTCTCATTTTTTCCCTTTTGATCTGATTTTTCTTGTGCAGTACAATAATTATAGAAACATGTATAGAAGAATTGCACATGTTTAACATATATTGGATTACTTGCCAACTAGGGAAGGAGTGGGAGGAAAGGGGAAAATTTTGGAAGACAAGGTTTTGCAAGGGTGAATATTGAAAAATTATCCATGCATATATTTTGAAAATTAAAAAAAACTTTTAATAAAAATTAAATTTTAAGTTGCATTTAAAAAAACCAATTTCTTTTCTTTTTAAAATTTTTTTTAAACATTTTTTTATTTTATTTGCATAACATATGTGTGGGTAATTCTTCAACAATAACCCTTACATACATTTCTGTTACAAATTTTTCCCCCCAGCTCCCCACCCCTCCCCTAGATGGCAGGATATCCACTACATGTTAATTATGTTAATATATTGGCAAATTGAATATATGTATACATATTTCCAAACTTATCATTGTTGTGCAAGAAAAATCTTATCTACACAAACGATATATCAGATAAAGGAAACACAATGTAAGCAAACATCAATCAAGGAGTATGAGAATGTTATGTGGTGGTCCACATTTCACATCCCTCTCTCTGGGTGTATATGGCTTTCTTCAGTGAACAATTGGAAGTGGTTTGAAACATTTCATTAAAACCAATTTCTTTTCAAAGAAAACATAAAATTCTTTATAATATCTTCCAAATGTAGATGAACCTTAAATTTTCATTCCGAGTCCTTGACATGACTTGACCTAAATAATCATTGATAGCTTTTCATCTTGTTCATTCTTCCCAACCCATGTCACTTTCAAAAAAAAGTTGAGGCAAATTTGTTTTTATCTTATATTTTTATTCTTCTTTTGAAATGAAGGATGAATAATATTTATGCCATATTGAACTTGGATATTATACACCTTGGAGAAATGAAGATACTAATCCTGTATTCAATAAAAGAGTAAAGACTCAAAGTACTAGTGATCTGAACAATCCACAAACTGGACAGCCATTGCTTATATAATTAAGAGTTTATCATATAGATTTACCATGGCCAAGATGAAGTTGTCCTTCAGAAGTATTTCTGTGAGTTTGTTATAACTTTACAATCGTTTATTGAACATGTATATACCAGACACTACATTAGGAGGTTTGGGGGGGATCAGATAAAAGAAAAAAATTGAAATATTTTAAAATGGAACAGTGATGGATTTGGAGTTAGAAAATCTTAGTGACCACTGGGCCACCTGCCTTCAAGTGAAGTTCTCTGGGCTCCAGATCCTGGGAAATAATCTCTTAAGAGTTTTTTCAGGTCTAAAACCTCAAGATTCAGTTCCCTGTTGAGAGGAGTAGATGGTTTGGTTAGGGAGACTAAAATCAAAATGAAAAGGTAATATATTAACCAAAGCATATATAAATTGTTTAGCATGGATGTTATAATATAAGTATATCATGTATAAATATATATAAAACACAAGTTAAACATATATAAATATATAAATTCTGGCATAAATTGAGTGTAAAGGAAGGAAGGAAGGAAGCATTTATTATATACCTACTGTGTGCCCAGCATTATGCTAGGTGTTTTACAAATATTATCTCATTTGATCTCAGCAGCACTGAGACGTAGATGCTATTATGATCTCCATTTTCATAAAGAGGAAACTGAGGCAGACAGATTGTCCAGAATCACATAAGTAGGGAGTGTCTTAAAGCCGGATTTGAACTCAGAAAGTGAAAAAGCCTAAGTAACCTTAGGTTTAGCAATCTTTCTTCTCCATCTCTAATACTATCATCTGGCTATGTGTAAGTGCTGATAAGACCTCGGTAGCCAGAACAGCATGAATTGAGGAAACTTCCCAAAAGGAGCTGAGCTTTCAGCCTAAGTAGAATTGAGAGCCACTATAGTCACGTGATTAAAATAGAACAATGAAAACACTATTTCTTAATGTTTTAGGACATTATCACTTTCTGGTGTTAGAATGATTAGCTTTCCCCTAACCTAAGAATGTATTATGAAGACTTGGTATCTTTATGGAATGTATTTTCTTTTTAGTGACTTCTGAAAACCCAGTTAATTAGCTTGACCTTTCCCTTGCTTTGTCTATAAAAATGTCTTGATTAAAGAATCAATTTAAAAATCATTGCATCTGAAAGAGAAATTACACCTGTTCTCTCCTTCTCTCTTTCTCTCTCAAAAGGCAACCAGCTATTAAATAAAGGCAATTTAGCTCCTTATTTTTCTCTATTTAATCCTTGGCTGAGCATTCAGTTGAGCAAAGGTCTGGATGTTCCTAGACCTCTGGATGGTTGACTTAGTCCCTGTAAACATGGTGTTAAGGCCATTTTTTTTCCTGCGTGTTGTATTACAAAAGCATTCTACCCATGATTTTTGGACTGATTGATTAGCTGTGATAATGCAGTTGGCAATTCTTTGTATTCTATTTTTGTGAAGACTTGTGGTCAGAATGTTTCCGTGATGATTCTGCTTTTATCTATGTAGAAATAGTTTAAGGAGGATTTTTGGCAATTAATCCTCTTAAATCTTCACGGTCATCTGGACCAACAATTTAGCTTTTAAAGTAGTTGAGTTTGGTTTCAGAACTGAATGGTATGGGGTTTGGCTATCGAACCCAAATAACTGCAAATTGGTTGCAGATTCTCCTTAATTTCAGGCCTACTTAAGGTTACATCTAAGGCTCTTAGAATCCATGGTTCCATTTTAGCTCAATTGGTTTAATTGCTGGCTCTTATGCTAGGTTTGTATTATTTGTGTTCATTTATTTGTGTTTCTGCTGTCTTCTCTTTCTGTTCCATGTAGAGTTAGTTCTTGAAGGGAGAGACAGTTCTGTTTTTGCCAATTGCCTAAATTTAATTGATAATTCATCCACTTTTTATGAAATGCCTAGTATATTCATAACTTTGTTAGCTATTGCAGTGTGTTTTGGTCCTCTGTGCACAAAGGATTTATAATTGGGTAGATAAGATAAATGAACATGATATAACAGTAAACAAAATAATCAAGAATTAAATGAACTGATGCAAAGTGAAATAAGAAGAACCTCAAGATCATCGTGTACTGTAATAGCAAGGTTATAATGATGATCAACTGTGAAAGAGTTACTCTAATTAATAGCATGCTGCAAGACAATTCAAAAGGATTCATGATGAAAAATTACTCTTTATCTCCAGAGAGAGAAATGATGAACTGAGGGCAATTGAAGGATAATTTTCTTGCTCGCTCTATGTATCTATTGTGATATGGCTAATCTGGAAACATGTTTTGCATGATTTCACATGTAGAATTGATATCATTTTGCTTAACTTCTCAGTGAGTGGAGGATGGAAAGAATCTACAACTCAACATTTAAAAAGAAAAAATGTTAAAAGTAAAAAATAAATATGCTTTTAAAAAAGAAAAAAAATAAATGAAATGTTAAGGTTCAAGATTTCAGGCTGAATTAGAGGGAGCAGAATCAAGAATTAAAGACCCCAGCTCCTAAGGAGTCTTTTGTTGAAATCTGGGTGTGGTGATAGGAGGAGAAGGTTAAGGAAGGAAAGGCATGCAACATTTTAGGAAGCCTCAGGTACTGGTTGAATATGTAGGCAGAAGAGGAAGGAAAAGTGAGAAGCCATTCCAAGATTTTAGATCTGAGCAATTAGGTAAATGGTCATTCACTGATAATGATTGGGGAATCTGGGCTTTGGGACAATGGTGTTGATTTTGAGTTTGATTTGATTCAATAAACATTTATATATATAATGGACATTTACATCTACTACTATGTGGTAGTACATTGACTACTATGTGCAAGGTATCTCCTCCCTCCACTCCAAGTGATGGTGAGACAAGTGGAAGTGACCAAATAACCTCTGTAGATTCTAGCTAGTTGGGTGCTTCAGAAAAAAGAAACAGGTTTGGAATCTCTGGACTCAAGTGGATTCAGTTCATTGCTATCCATTTCTTTCATCCTTTTTAGTAGAATTCATAGTATACCAATTATTATGGCTGAACAATTCAATCATGTTAAAGGCTATTTTAATAGAATATGTTCCCCATCTGGGGCTTGACATCTCCATCTCATTATGGAGGAGTAATCTCTCTGCACAGTTTATATCTATATGGACAAGAATCTAGTGTTATCTTTGGTTGCAAGCTATTTGACCTTTATTTCATTTTTTTTTGCATAGTAAAAATACAATATCTAAACAAAGACAATGCTGAAACTATTCTTTGTACGTTCATTATATAGATATATCTTAGGCACGTAGGTCTTTTTCCCCCTCTTAGATATTTGAAGAAATTGCTTAGAAATTTATATATTTTAATGGTTTGTTGAAAAATGAACATTTGTCTTTTACTTTTACTTGCTAATCTGAAATTTTAAAACATAGTTGATTGAATATAGTGTTCTGCTTTCAATAATAAACTATTGAGATTAAAAAGGATTTTATCATTTTTCTAGCTTATATAGTTCTTCTTGTAGTTTCTTAAAGTTTATGGAACAAAAGGAAAAAGGTTTACCCATCACTTTTTATTATTTCCCATAAAATACTGAAAACTATGGGTATAATCATTTATGTTGGAAGAAAGATATTCAGTATAGGTCTCCAGTGTTTTTCAATCCCAGATAATTATCTTGTAGAGAAAAGATAGTTGTCACCTGTCAATTTTGAAAAAGAAATTTTTTTTTTAAAAAGCTGGCTTGGCAATTAATTTTTCCATGAAGGCTTTCAGTAAAATATTATTTAAATTGGGTATTCTCGAGAAAGTACAGTGATCAAAAGAAGTTTTTCCTAGTGAGTCTTACTACTGACTAGTGTCTGACTACTTCATTCTTTTAAAGAAGAAAAAATATTTCCTTAACATTATGATTAGTACTATTTTATCATTCTCCTAGGAACAGATCCTACTTTGATAATTTTATGAAAATGAAAAATATTTGAAAGAAAATTAGCTACTATGATTCCCTTCCTCTTGTAAAATTATAATATAGACTGATTAGGTCACAAAGAAAACATCTGCATATAAGAAATAAGATGTAACATGCATATATTATAATGTTAAAAATGCTGCCATAACTAATTAGGTGCTTTCCAGCTGGTGTGTCTTAATGTTTCCCAAGAGATTTAGGTCTAGGATGCTGAAATGTAGGCTATATTCCATTAGGCTTGATTTTGAAAAACGTTAATTATGCTCCATATTGCTTTTTAGAAGGAAATGTTTTGGGGGAGGAAAATGCTTATCAATGCTTGTCAAATGTTGGCTTATCTTGGGTGGTTGAGAAATGGGATATTTGGGGTTACTTGGTATTCTGATGAACTAATTATTATATATAACCCAGGGTTTTAAAAATAATTAGAACATAATAAAATGTTCTTAACACTAAAATTGTACTATCTAGTATAGTGTTGGGAAAAATAGATGTTCAATAAACATATACCAAGTCAAATGGAATGCACTTTAACTTTTGATGATTCTAGGAACAAGTTGGTATCCTTCCTCTGGATCAGAGATTATTAATCTAGAATCTAGGGGTAGTTTTCATTGGGTCCATATACTTGAATGGGAAAATATTTTATTTTGTTTTCATTAGCTTCTAATTGAAATTTAATCTTTCTATCAAAAAAAAATCCACACATTTTTCTGAAGGATTTCATAGGTTTCACTATATTGCTAATGGGTTCCATGGCACACACACAACATTCTTATCTAGGGTATCATCAGGAACATGAATGATTGTGTAATATTTAGAAAGTAATTTGGTTATTTGAACTTTCTCCTTTTTTTTGGATTTTATATAACTGAGGTTTGTTGTATTTTTTTTTTTAGGAAAGGAAAAGGACTTTTAGCTTTTGGTCTCATTTGTTATGAACATTGTTTTAGGAAGCTATTTCCTTCTCAGTTCAGTCACAAATTCTTTAAATTTTGAGAAAGTGACTAAGTGTCATGGTGGGTTGAATTTCACTCTGTGATACAGACATGCCTTTCTTATACAGTGGGGACTTGGACTTGGGGGACTTGGACTTGGCTCAATATAAAAATGTATCTCAATCAAAACCTCATGTAAGTTGTGAATATAATTTTTCTTTTTTCTTTTTTTTTTTTTTTTGCTTTTTGCTGAGGCAATTGAGGTTAAGTGACTTGCCCAGGGTCACATAGCTAGGGAATGTTAAGTGTCTGAGATCAGATTTGAACTCAGGTCCTCCTGACTTCAGGGCTGGTGCTCTATCCACTGCGCCACATAGCTGCCCCTGTGAATATAATTTTTAATAATAACCTTCAAGATGCAAAATGTCTAATAGGAGGAAATTCAATTAGGCATTCATACATCTGTGGTGTGAATTGATATCTCATTCTGTGATATAAAAACCTCAATGAGCTTGCTTGACACAGTCATGTAGCTTGCCAGATCCAAATGTTAAAAACAAATATGAAAAGAAGCCAGGGAAAGAAAAGAGAGATAAATAGATAAGTGATGGAGCTATTTATTGGCTTTGGAAGAGAGGGATATAGTAAGATGAAGACCTTTCCTGAAAGTGAGTCAGATGGTAAGGAAGACTGAGGATGCTGCTTTGCCTATGAGAAAAGAAAAAAGTACTGAAAAGATATTATCAGAGAGATAATTTGGCTTCTAATCTAGTCACCAGAAAAGAAAGTAGAAGTCTCTTGGGAATGTTTCTTATACCTTTCTCCTGCTTTTGATTTAGTAAGGCATATGTCAGAAAACTCAACAAAAATTGCTTTTCCTCTATGGTTTACCTCTAAGTGCTCTCTGAATATTGGAGGCAAAAGTTTATCTTCTACAATATGAATTCTGAGCTAAATTCGATAGTTATTGTGGCTTCTGTACCTTTTTTAAAGATAAGGACAGTTTTGGAATCAAGAATGTCCTTCCCAGTGGCAACATAAAGTCCCATTGGGCCCTAACTTTGCCTTTTTCTAATAACTGCTGTTCTGACTGACAGTGAAAAGAGGGAGAGTACTTATTGCTTTCTCCAGTTCCAATGTCTAAAAAGTGCTAAGATATTAACTGATAATTGTGATATTGAGAAACTTTTAACAGTGGATAAAACATTCACATTTTTTTTGAAAGGAAAAAGAGATGATCAATATATGCTGAAAAACAATAATAATTATGGGCTACAGCCAGGTTTTCTATCAGACAAGTCTGATTAACACACACACATAACACTAATGATAATTATTCTTTATAACATGAAGCTATTCTAAAATATATAATGCCTTAAGAAAGTTTGACTTTCTTAACATAACAAAATTATTTCTGAAACTCCACCTATGTTTCACTCTACAGCATTTTTAAGATTCAGTGATTCTCTACCAGTCGTCAGGAACCAGTGAAATCTAAATTTAGATTTGGATTTTATTTATAATTTTTTACTTTTCTTTTCTGAAATATTAGTGGCTATTAGGTTAATTTGTTATAATGTCATTTCAGTGTATGATTGGGGCTTAATTTTTAAACTGAACTGTAACACTAATATTAACATCTTTTTTACATTTTAGGTCCTGCTGGAGCTGTTAAAGATGTGTGAGTATTTAAAATTTTATATTACTGCACTTTGTTTTTTGAAAATCACACTGATTAAGCAGTATGTATCAGTGTGAGTGGAAAGGTTAATGTGCAACCAACCTTCTTTTCTCTAATGGGTATGTATGGAAAATATTTCTTTGGCTTCAGTATAGTTATCTTACTCTTTCTAGAACAGTGTGTTATTGTTTGTGGTTCACATTTTTAGCCTCAGATTTGACCTCAACCTTAATCAGAAAGAGTTATCTCTCTCTAATGAAAGCCAAAGATGTCAAACTATCCTTTATCCTAATTTGGGCAGAACTCCTACATTTGCAAATAGAAATGATTTGTCAGGAAATAATGACACATACAACCCCATTGTATTCAGGAAGTATAAATTCTATCCTCTTGTCACCCATTAGTTGTGAGCCATCTGAGATGAAGGAATGAACTGCTTGCCTAATTAAGAGTAACCATAATGATTTTTAGTTAAAGGATTTTTTTTTACAGAAATTTAAGTGTGATCATTTTTGGACCAAATCCTAGATACTATACTTCCTACCTGTAGGGTATTAGAATCACAGAATTTTAGCATTCCAAGGCACCTCAAGAGGGATGCTTGTCTAACCCGAAAATCAACAAAAATACTACTCTGTGATGTTCCTGACAAGCTATGGGTTAGATTTGATACTTGCTGAGGAATATTTGAATACTTTTCAATTAATTTTAGGTCTATTTTCCCCCAACTCTTTATTACATGTAATTTTTATTGTATCATGATCTGAAAAGGATGTATTTACTATTTCTGCCTTTCTGTGTTTGATTGTGAGGTTTTTATGCCCTTATATATGGTCATTTTTTTTTGTATAGGTGTCATGTACTGCTGAAAAAAAAAAAGGCATATTCCTTTCTATCCCCATTCAAATTTTCCCAAAGGTCTATCATACCTAACTTTTCTAAAAAAAATTTCCATCTCCTTAACTTCTTTCTTGTTTATTTTGTGATTAGATTTATCTAGTTCTAAAAGAGGAAGTTTGAGATCACCTACTAGTATGGTTTTGCATTCTGTTTCTTCTTGCAACTCACTTAACTTTTCTTGAGGAACCTTTGAATTCTGAGTTTCCAGGAAAAAGTTAAAGGGAACTGACTCCCTGCTTCCCAAGGCAGCTCATTCTTCTTTGGGAAATATCTTTATCATTTAAATGTTTTTTCATTTTATTGATCCAAAAATTGATCTTATCTGCTGCTTCTGCTCCATGTATCTTTATTGAATGAAAGTAGTCAGACTTATGATTTCATGATTTTATTGGTATAAGGAACTTTTCATAAGGAAATTACTTCAATTGATGCATATCTTGGTGTTCAGTCATTTTCAGTTCTTTCCAATTCAGGATCCCATTAGCAGTTTTCTTGAGAGTTATAGGTTTGCCATTTCCTTTTCCATCATTTGACAGATAAGGAAACCAAGACAAGCAGAGTTAAGTGATTTGCCCATTGTCATGGCCAATGAATTTCTGAATCTGGATTTGAACTCAGGAAGATGAGTCTTCCTGATTCCAAGCCCAGTGCTCTACTCATTGCTCCATCTAGAAGCAGTTCAGCAATTTTTCAGTCTTAGGCATTTGCCTGGGGGTAATGAGAGGGTAAGTGACTTTCTTAAGATTTCACAACCATAATATGTTGAAGGGGAGACTTGAACTGAAATATTCCTAAGTCTGAGTCTGGCCTTATGTCAATGTGTGCTATTCTATATAAACACCAACTCTTATGGTGATTATGTGTGATCTTTACTTATGAAAGTGTCACACATTAATAAAAGCACATATGCCACTTGTGCTATATTTAGAGCAAAAGTACAAGGATATGGTGCAGTCCTCCTAAATTTAGGGCAGGATAAATAGCCTTGCATTCTTTGGTAAATGCTCACAAAGTACCTCTTTTTCTTACATATCTTTCATGATAACATTTCAAAAATCTATTTCATAATAGAATTTGCTTCCCTTATTCTGATAATATTCCATTCAAAATATTGCATTTTCATGACAAAAGAATAAATATCTGTGTAGCGGACTATGGAGATACCTTCCATTGGGCTTTCTTAGTAAAGATACTGGAGTGAGTTTGCTATTTTATTCTCCAGTGGATTATCTTGTGGTTTCTTTGAGCTATATAAGTTTCTCCACCATGACAAAGCAGTGATCTAGGAGGAGGCGTATGCATACCTGTATGTGTATATATACATGTGTATGTACATGTGGATGAATATACATATATTTGTTAATATATGAAGTGCTTTGTAAATCTTTTATATAAACATCAGATATTTTTATTAGCTGTTGTAAAATGAGGGAGGGGTGGATTTTCTTGTCTCTACAATCCCTTCTAGCTTGAAAAATTATGATCCTATAGTTTTTGTAATAAAATCTAGAATTTTACTAAAAAGAAAGTCAAGCTTAGTTTGGAAATTCAGCTCTCTAACCTTTTTCAAAAATTAGAACAGCATTTACTTGTGCCCAGGCATGTGATGTCTCTTGCATCCTACACACCTCCTTTAATTGGAGGTCCGGTGATCACCTCTGTCCATTCCTTCTGTATCCAATCTATATCTTGCCACTGGACCCAGATGGCTCTGGAGGAGAGAGTGAGGCTGGTGACTCTGTGCAGCTCTTCCTCCCTTAAATCTCATGAAATGTAAGTCAAGATATCATCTTCCTGTCATTAGTCCTTTTCTGGAATCAAGCACAAAAGCAACAACAATGCTTTAGGATGTAGTTGGGATATGGTGCCTTGATTGAACTCATCATGGAGGTCATATATAAGTATTAACCTAAGTACAGTACATTTCAATAGAACACCATTTAGAATTTTGGATCTCCCATTGCAAAATTACCACTTATTGCTATTAAGCACAACTTCAGCGATTTAAAATAGAAAATCAGTAGAGTAAATAATGAGTGAAATTTATTTTCTAACCTTACCCCAACATAAAAAGGGAAAGGTGATTTCCTATTTCCTCTTTCTCTGAAGGAGATTCCCCAAAATACCAGTCACTTCTAAGGAAGTTCTGTAAGCAGGATCAGCTTTTCCCAGGACTTTTGATACCATTTAATAACTTTTAATCCTATTCTTAATTTGGCAGACCTGTGCATATTCTTGGCATTTTTTTACATATAGCATAAGTGATCTGTGTACTTTTGTTAATAAGTGACACATTCATAAGTGAAATATAGTAAATTTAGTGGGATTTTTTCTACTCACAGTCTACATTAAAGGATCCTTACTGAAGTCCTTTTCTTAGTTTTGTTTAAAATAAAATTTGCATAACTGTATTACAACTGAACAGATGCCATGAGGGGGAGTCAGGCCATGGAAGGTGGGAATCTGACAAACTGAAAAGAGTTTTTAATGCTCATTTTAATAGCTAAACAGACTGCCATTAAATAGAGAAAAGTACAAATCACTTAACTGGTCATTAAAAGTAAGGAGCTTCAAATAGAGTCATAGCTGAATGGTATAGATCATGTAGCATCCTGTACATGGAACTCAATTTTATAATTATATCTGTATTCTCCCTTCTCAAGGGAGTTCTCTAGGGGTTGCTTGTCTTCAGGTCTTTATTCCTGCATGGTAGGTGGCAAGGTTCCAAGCTCTGGCAAGGATCTCTTCATTTACTAGGTGGTAGTGAAGGGGAGCAGGGGGACATTGAGTTTTGGGTTTCCTGCCTCTAGCATTAAAAGAAATAAGTAGTGTGCCTTGGAGCCAAACATTACAGATATAGCTAGCTGTCTTCTAAGTTCATGAAGTAATGAAGAAGTCAGTTATAATGAGGAGAAGGAGGGAGAGAACAGACATGTATAGAGCACTTTTTGATTTACCAAAGCACTTGCCAGAAATGATTTCTTTTGATCACTATTATAAACCTGGGAAGCGAGGCCAACAGGTTTTTAAAAGATTTCTATTTTATTGTTGTTTGGTCATGTCTGATTTTTCATGACCCCATTTGGGTTCTCTTGGCAAAAATGCTAAAGTGGTTTGCCATTTCCTTTCCCAGCCCATTTTTAAATGAGGAAACTAAGGCAATCAGGGTAAAGGGACTTGCCTAGAGCCACACAGTTTGTAAGAAGTCAGAGATATCAGATTTGAATTCAGGAACATGAGTCTTCCTGATTTCAGACTTAGCATTCTATGCACTAGCTACACTAATCCCTCTTTGACAGATGCAAAAACTGAGACAGAAAGAGACTAAATTATTTGCCCAGAGTTTCCCAACTAATCTTTGAGAATGAATTTGAATCCAGGTCTTCCTGAGTCAGAGTTCAGAGTTATATCCCAAGGGAAGGGAACTGAAGATGTATGAATGAAATTATCCTTTTTTTTTTTTTTTTTTTAAATTTTGCTGAGGCAATTGAGATTAAGTGACTTGCCCAGGGTCACACAGCTAGGGAATGTTAAGTGTCTGAGATCAGATTTGAACTCAGGTCCTCCTGACTTCAGGGCTGGTGCTCTATCCACTGCACCACCTAGCTGTCCCAAAATTATAAAACAGCTAATGGGGAAAATAGAAAATTAAGAACAGAAATGTTGGTTGTATCTAGTCCATTCAGATGGAATTGTCCTGATATTTTGTGTTTATGATGCCAGACCTTGGTATTGAATGACTTTTTTGGATAGAATTGACCATTTAGTGTTGCAGAAAATAGAAAATGGTATGGTCCATAAACCATTCTCCACTTGCCACATAGGTTCTTTTTGCCTTTCCTGCTGAAAATGTGAGCTCCCTGAGGACAAAGCAACCTAGCACAGCCTAGCAACAAATACTTGTTGATTCGGTGATTAAAAATATCTATATGAGGAAAAAAATGGAATTTTATAGCTAATATCTTAGTAACTTTTTTATTAGGTGTGTTATATAAGAATTATGAAAGGGATGGTTTTAGAGAAGGTCTGGAGTGACATAGCAAAGTGAGCAGAGAAATTTTTAAGTTAGCAAAAACATTGTCAAGAAAAACAACTTTGAAAGACTTAAGAATTCTGATCAACATAATGACTAAGCATAGTTCCAAAAGATTGATGGTGAAGTCTGCTCCCCACCTCTTGACAGAGAGGCAATAGATTTAAGATGCAGAATGACACATCCATATTTGGTCATAGCCAATACGGGAATTTGTTTTGCTTGACTATATCCATTTGTTATAAAGGTTTTGGTTTAACTTTTTTCAGTTTGATGGATGAAGGAGTAAGGAATAGAGTAAGTCAAGAAAGAAAGAGAGAGAGAGGGAGGGAGGGAGGGAGGAAAAGGAGAGAAAGAAAGACAGAGAGGGGAGGAGGAAGAAAGAAAAAGGGAAAGGAGGGAAGAAATACAAAAAGGAAGGAAGGAAGAGGGAAAGAATGTAAGAAAAGAAAAGGAGGAAAGAGAGAAAGAAAGAAAGGAAGAAAGGAAGGAAAAAGGAAAGAAAATAAAAGAAGGAAGGAAAGAAAGGAAAAGGAAGAGAGGAAGGAAGAAAGGAAGAAAAAGGAAAGAAAAGAAGGAAGGAAAGGAAAGAAAAGGAAGAAAGAAAGAAGGAAAGAAGAGAAAAGAAAGGAAGAAGAAGGGAAGAAAAGAAAGAGAAAGGAACAAAAAAGGAAGGAAAGAAAAGAAAAAAGAAGGAAAGAAGAAAAGAATGAAAGACGGAAGGAAAGAAATGAAAGAAAGAAAAAATATGAAAAGAGAGTTGTTTGAAGTATTTAAAAAAACTGAGCACAAGATGACAAAATAAAGGTCTAAGTTAGCATGCACAGGCAGAATTGGAGAGCATGACTAAGGGGTACTTTTTTTTTTTTTCAGGAGGATGAGAAAAGCCAGTTTCCTATGATTGGGAGAAGATGGAAGGATTATGAGAGGGGAAATGGGCTAATATGAAGGCAGTTTGCTAGTGATATAAGTGGGGGTAGGGTGTTCCAGAAGGTCTAAGAGAAGGAAGGGAATGGCTGTGAAAGACAGGGACATGAGAGGAATGGGGCTGAGAGATAAGAAATCTGGAGAAACTTGCAGATAAAGGACTTTGCACCAAGACAATCTGTACTTTGAATTGCAGAGAAGAGAGAATTTGATGGTGATTGTTGCTTTTTTCCCACTAACCAGCATAGCGGTGACCCAAGCTCCAGAGAACATGTTGATTTTATCTTCTTGGGGATAGGATTGGAAGAACAGAACTGGGTAGGACTAGAAGTTTTGGCCTAGTGGTCATGAATCTTGATGGCCAGGGACCAATCCCAAATACTGAATGGCCAGAGACCTGGGGTCTGAGTTTATGGTCAGGCTCTGTTATAAATCTGTTATATATCAAAATAAACTCATGCTCTTTGGCAGCTCTGAAAACATGGAAATAACCACATTGTTGCAGCCAACTCTCAGTGAGAATAGGTGTGCAATTATACAATTCCCTCAATGTAAATGGGAAAGGGATAGAGGAAGGGAACCAGCATTTAGTAAGAACCACCTACATGCCAGTCATTGTGCTTAGTGCTCTAAAAATATTATCACATGGAATCCTTACAACAGTCCTGTAAGTTAAAGGACAGAGAATATGTCATCCATTTACTATGGAAAGGTCTTGGAATAAAAAAACAAAAAACAAAAGTTTGGTTGATAGACGAATGGAAAGATAATTGTAAACTAAGCAAATTGAATTAAAAGACAATAAAATCATGTCATTCCCAAATTACTAGGGAGTTCAGAGGTCATTTAGATCAACCTTACCCAGAGTAAAAATCCTGCCCACAGAATCCCAAGCAAGTAGTCATGAAGCTTCTGTTGAAGACCTACATTGATGGGGATACCACTATAACCTGAGGCATCCTGTTCTAATTTTGTATAGCTCCATTATCTTTCCTTAAAACAAGTCAATTATTCCTCCCCAGAACTTCCTAATTAGCCCTACTTTTAATCTCCTGGGACCAAGCAAAGCAAATCTATTCTCTGGAGACTGTACGATATTGGGTGAAAGGATAAACTCAATGAGCTCTCAGTTCCCTTTCCACCTTCCCTCTATTAAATTACTTTGTTTTTACTTATATTTGTACAGAGTGTTCTTCCCCTATTAGAATGTAAACTCTTTGAGAGAAGGCACTATTTCATTTTTGTCTTTGAATACCAAAGCTTAGTATGGTATGGTATCTTGGGCAGGTCTTCTTAACCTTTTCCCACTCATGATCCCTTTTCACCCAAGGGATTTTACATGATCCTGAGTTTATAGATGAATAAAATAGGTTTACAAATCAAACATTTATTGATAATAAATCATAATTTTGTGACCTTTCACACTCAGTTATAGGACCCCATGCTCCAGCTTAAGAAGCTTTGGTCTAGAGTACCAAAGCGCTTAATAAATGCTTATTAATGGATCAGTCCTCTGTATCTTGCATGTATATACAGGGTCTGTTTCCTTTTTTCTTTAGATCCTTGGCATGTACCTGGCCCAAATAGGTAGGTACTTAAATGCTTGTGGATTGTGTATCTATATGTCCATATTACCTATATGGAGACAGCTGTCCTGGGAAACTAAAGCATTTTCTACCTCCCCTTATATGCACATCCCTTCCAACATTAAGATTCTATGATGGGGACTGAGCACTTGACCCTTTAATTTATTAATATAGCATGATTGGAAAATTAACATTATAGAGGATAATAATGATATCTTCTTGCCTTCATGCTCTCCCACTACCCTTAGATAAATTTAATTTTTCCAGCTTAATGATGTTATGGGAGATCTTGAGTTATATTGAGCTATTTGAAATGGCTTCTGATTGCATACTAATTGGAAAGATACCAGGTTTAGTCACTCAATAGATATTGAGAAAAGCATATTTAATATGATATGTGTAGTATGTCTATCTTTCTATACATATATCTATGCCTATGGATATGTAGTAAATATGAATATACTACCACCACAGGATAACTTGCATCCATGGACAGAGCCATATTATAAATCTAGAGAGGAGACCTTGTTTTGTTCTTTGTAGCAGGAATAGTTACTGCTCCTGTCTAGTCACAAGGCAGGGCTCGTCTTTATCTTTTATTTTTTACAGCCACTTCCACATTATTGATCTATTGCCCTTAGCTGATATATTAAGTTGGATTTAGGGCCATAATTGCCTTACTGGCTCTTGGGTTCTGGTGCCAAGAGTCTGTCCCAGAGAGCTGTTTTATTTCCTCTAGGCCCTGGTGATTGGGTATAGGGGGTGGTGTCTTAATAATTGTTGGGAAGAAGGCGTGGTCCTGAGATGCTCGTCTTATCTTGAGCTGTGTTTTGGCCTGAGTGCCTCCTCCCTACCCGTTACTCTCCTCCGCTATCCCCCTCCCATGTCCAAAATCACACAAATTGAGTTTAGTCTCCCAATTAAATAAGGCTTTTAGCTAGAGACTCACCAGAAGCCGGTAGAGTCACATTGCCTGGGAGAAAGCATATTTGTAGATTGGGACATTGTACAGTCACCCCTCGGGGATTAATTTTAAGAGATGGTTTTTACCATTTTTTACTTTGTCTGAATGCTTTTTATCTTTCCAACCACCCTTTGATTCTCTGGGGAGGTGCAGCTGTGCAAGCCCAAGCCCCCTTTTATCAAGCAGTAAGGGAGACCAGACATCAGCAGAGGAAGCATACATGTTGGGTCGCTCCCAAAAGGAAGCTGTGGTGACTTCAGTGGGAGTTGATAACTTTGGGTAAGATTTCCTTTCTCATGTAGTCTATTAAAGATAAATGTAGTTGTTGATAAGGTAAAAATGCAGAGCAGTGGAAATGATTCCCAGACTGAAAGTGCCCGGGAATTATGAGAGCTGGATTTCATAAACAGGCTGACATTAAATAAACTGAGAACAAACCCTAAGCCAGGGTAGCTGCTGTAGGAAGGGAAGCCTCATAAATTGGCTGATTATAGACATTCATGGTCCAGATGGAGAATTTAGTACTTTGCAGGGGATGAACAGGGGAAGAGCCAACATTTGGTGCTTAGTAGGCGCTTATTAAGGACTGATGGACAGGAAATAATATGGATAGAAGTGAATCTCAAATGCAACTTACAAAATTTATTTCAATTTGTCTAGTAGATCTAGATTGTAGATGTTTTCTTCATTATTACAATTATATTTAATCTTTTTTAAGCTCAGGTAATTAAACAACATGTTTTAGTAAATTCCAATAAGATTTCCAGGGGTAGGTAGGCAGGGCTAGTTTTTTCCTTCTATTTTTTTCAAACCGAAGTCAACTTGATATTCTTATGTTGCTTTATGTCTTGGAATCTCTGTTCTCAATCATATCTTCACTGGAGTCTAAAGCAATTCAGTTTCAATTGAATTTTACAATTTTTCCCAGCATCTACCTTGTATACTCCTAGATACTATGGAAGTCACAAAAATGAATAAGACATGTTCCTAAACTTCAAGTACTTGTAGTTTAGTAGGAGATCTGAGTTAGAAGCACTAATAATAATGACTCATGGGAGAAGGAAAGTTCTATATGAAAAGATAAATAAAGTCCTGTAGAGGAGGAGGTTGCTTTTGGCTGGAAAGAATGAAGGAAAGGTCATTCTTGGAGAATGTGACTTTGGCAGTTACCATGAGATTAAAGTGTTTTCCCTCAAATATTCTTTAACATGATTTTATATGAATGTAGAGATTGTATAATGAATGAATTTAAAAAATATAAATATTTGCTCTGATTGGGTTAGAAAAATTTGTTCACTTACTATCTAGTTCTTGGGGCGTGGCTTCAAAATATGGAGAGGGTTTTATTTTTGTCTTTGTTTTGTTTTTTGTTTTTTTTTACTTCTCTTGATGCATCTAAATGTTTTCTTTTTTCCCCTATTAATAGTATTTTATTTTTTTCAAATACACATAAAGATAGTTTTCAACATTTCTTTTTCTAAAATTTTGTGTTCCAAATTTTTTCCCCTCCCTCCCTTACTTCCCCAAGACATCAAGCAAACTGATATAGGTTAAACATGTACAATTCTTTTAAACATATTTTCATATTTGTCATGTTCAAAAAACATCAGACCAAAAGGGGAAAAAATCACGGAAAGAAAAAGCAAACAAACAAAGGTAAAAATGCTATGCTTCAATCTATATTCAATCTTCATAGTTCTTTCTCTAGATGTAGATGGAAGTTTCCAATGGATAGGGTTTTGACAGGTGGAGGCTAGGGGACAGAGGGCGTTTTAACCAAAGGAAATGCTATAAACCAAGGCAAAAAGTCAGGAAAATGACTGGTAAAAATCTACTCTAGAGTATTATGGGTGAATATTGCCAATTAGTAGGAGATAAAGATGGAAAGGTAGATTTTAGCCAGATTATGGAGGTACTTATTTGAATGATGTATAGTATATATCTATACACACATATATGGTTATATGTATAATGTAATATAACATATATAATGTACATATATATGTGATATATATAATATAGATTAAGACTTTTTCCTATAAAGGAATGTTTGAAATATTTTGATCAGGGCATTGTACTTAAGAGTTGTAATTTATACCTTATTTGCAGTGTTGCAAAAAGCAGTTATTGTGAGATGAAAGTGTTTTTCCCCCATAGATTCTTATCATTATCTTATATGAATGTAGAGATTGCGTAATGAGTGTTCCTTAGGATCATCCATTTGCTCTAACTAGGTTAGAAAAACTTGTTGATTTACTATCTAGTTCTTGGGACCTCACCTAGGTATGTAGTAAAAACTTGGAGATAGAGGGGTAGGGCTTCTAAAGCTTGGAAATGCCCAAATCTAAGTTTTTTGGGGCTTTTTCACCTCTGAATTCAAATCCAACTTCAGATGTGTACCAGCTATGTGACCCTGGGCAAGTTATTTAAACTCTGCCTCAGTTTCCCCATATGTAAAATAAGATTATTAATAATAATAATAATACCTACCTCCTAAGGTAGGTATTCCAAGGATTGTTGTGACAATCAAATGAGATATACTCTTGAAGTACTGAGGATACTTTCTGGCACATAGTATATACTATATAAATATTGGCTATTATGATCATTTGTGATATAGTTTCAGGAACAATCTAGGAGAGTTCTGACACAGGTGGCTTTTGCTAGCTCTTTTCTTCTTGTTTGTCTTTTGTTCTTGAAGAGGCTTAATGCCCTCAGGAAGAAGATATCTTGATTTGCAAGTGAATTGGATTTAAGTGAGGGAAGTCTGTGCTTTACTTTCCCCTCCAGAATCATCAGGGTCCAGTGATCAGATATAGATCAGGACAACTAGAGATAGCCTTGGTGCAGTGGGATACTGTGACCTTTATAAGTTAAGGTCTTTCCCAGGTTTGTCTGAGGCAACACCCATTCAGTGATTAAAGGCTAGGTAAGAAATGAGGCAAAAGATGGCCTAGTTTGACTTTACAAAAAAAAAAAAATCAATCTGGGAGGAAAAGGCCCTCTGAGTTTCTGGCCAGAATCAAAACAATTACTGTTTACATTTACTCTGAGCCACCAAAACCCAAACACTGAGCTGCCAGATCTCTACTGATTAACCTTAATTTTTTACAATCTACCTCAAGTCACCTTAAACTCATGACTGAGGCCTAAACTACATACCCCCTTTCCTCCCCAATAATACTCTACAAGTGAAAAGAGATCAGTGATTTGACAATCCATTCATAATAGCATTTATTTGCCTCTGTATCCCTGGTACATGCACAACAGAGAGACAAATGGTGGCCTTATATAAGTTGGCAAACATTACCCAGCAATGACTTGCATGCAAGAGAAATAAACAAGCAAAAAGAAATCCCTATTTGAGCCCTTTCCTGATCCCCCACCCCCCCACCCCAGTCCTACTGCTTCTAATGATACCGTGCCAAAATTGTTGTTCAGTCGTTTTTCAGCTGTGTTTAACACTTCATGACCCTTTGTGGGATTTTCTTGGCAAAGATACTGGAATGGTTTTGTCATTTCCTTCTCCAGCTTATTTTATAGATGAAACAAACAGGATTAAGTGACTTTCCAGAGTCACATAGTTAGGAAGTAGCTGAGGCTACATTTGAACTCAGATCCTGACTCTAGACCTTGTATTCTATCCATACCACCTAGCTGCCCTTGCCAGATTATCTTGTATTTATCTTCTATATGTATGTGTCTGTTTGTCCCTCTACATAGACATATACATGTGTGTACACACAAATGTTTGCACATGTGTACACACATGTACACAATGAAACCACTATATTATAGATATGCATACACTTATGCATGTACCTTTAGACACATGTATTTATAACATACATGTACAAACATATTTGTGTGTATACATGCATGCATTATACACACACATATATGTGTATATATATGTATATACACATATTCTCTCTCTATATATAGCATTCTTATATGAATATATGTTGTCTCCCCCAGTAAAATATAACACCTTTGAGAAAAGGATCTGTTTTTATATCCCCATTGCCTAGTATGGAGCCTACAAATACTACCCATTAATCAGACACTTAATAAACTCTTAGTGATTGGTTGATTAAATTTATTTTCTAGATTGAGAAAAATGGTGAAATATATATGCAATATGTATGAGGAACGAGAAAGGGGTAGAACATGGACTAAATTGTGTGAATGGTGGGTGGGCCACTGTTTTCCATGGTTTAGTAGAAGCCATTGGGCTGTCCTAAGGGTGGGGTCCAATGCTGGACCACTGCCCAGCCTCTTCTCCTTCTTTTATCTTTTTGTCTCTACCTCCTCAGTCATCTTTCTCCTTTTTCTACAAGTTGCCCTTCTGGGCATCCCAAGTAAACAGGCCTGGGACCATTTGGATTTTGGTCCCTAGAAGTATAAAGGAGATAGAGATAAGTCAAAGGTCATTCCTGAGTTCTAATTGCCTATGGATTGTTTTCTTGATCTGGGATTTTTTTGTTATCCTTTTAACCCAACACTAGCTGTTGGTCAGTCATTTTTCAGTCTTGTCCTATTCTTGATGACTCTTATTTGGGGTTTTTCTTGACAGAGATACTGGAGTGATTTGCCATTCCCTTCTCCAACTCATTTTACAGATGAGAAAACTGAGGCAAACAGGATTAAATGACTTCCCATGGTCACATAGCTAGTAAGAGTCTGAGGTCGGTTTTGAACTTAGGAAGATGAGCCTTCCTAATTCCAGGATCCACTCTGGTTCCATCTAATTGTCCTGTGACCCTCTAACTCTGATTCTGAGCCTAAGCCCAATGATAAAGTTGGTTTTATTGTATTTTATAGTGCTCAATTCATTACATTCTAACCCTTGGAGCCTGAATCACTAAATTGACCTGGAATAAACATATTCACTTATTGGTAGCCCTGGTATCAATAGGCAACTAGTTTGTATAATAGAGAGGGCATGGGACTTGAAGTCAGAAAGATGTGTTCAAATCCAGCCTCAGATATTTACTATCTGTGAAGTAAGTCTCTTAATCTCCATATATCTGAAGTCCCCTCTCCTCCTTGTAAAATGGGCCTAAACATAGGATCTACCTAGCAGGGTTGTTATGAAGATCAAATGAGATAATATTTGTAAAAGATGTTTTATAAACTTTACAATGCTATGTAAAGACTAGCTATTGTTATTAAAAGTCTTAGTGGAAATCCTTCATTGTATTAGGTGGATTTTCTGTGGACCTTGGCAGGAATCCCCCAGGATAAGAAGTCAGAGATAGGTTGGGATCCTTTCTTGGAGGGTGTAGACCTAACCCAGAATTTGTTGCTCCATTGAAGTTGTGTCAATAAAGATTTAAAAGCTGGTCATCTTGGTCACTGCTGATGGAGCCAATCATTTAAAATGAGGTGCACAAATGGTTTCAGTATCCAGAATGTTAAATAATTGTTGTATTTTAATTTTTTTCCTTATTAGGTTTTGGGGTGGTAGTGGTGGAAGAAGGGTTAGGGAGAAGATTTGTTGTTATTTAATCATGTCAGTTGTGTTCAACTCTTCCTGACCCATTTTGGGGTTTTCTTGGCAAAAATCCTGGAGTGACTTGCCATTTTTTTTTCTGAGACAATTAGGGTTAAATGACTTGCCCAAGGTCACACAGCTGGAAAGTGTTAAGTGTTTGAGGTCAGATTTGAACTCAGGTCCTCCTGACTTCAGGGTTGGTACTCTATTCACTGTGTCACCTAGCTTTCCCATGGCTTGCCATTTCTTTTTCAGTTCATTTGCCAGATGGGGAAAGTGAGGAAAACAGGGTTAAATGACTTGTTCCAATGAGGATGGGTTTTATTGCTGGAAAGAACTCAAGCTCTTCTGAAAGCTGTGCAATAATCTTTGACTCTGCCATTAATTGAGCAGATTGAATAGTAGACAAGAGGATTTGACTCTGCCATTAGTTGAGCAGATTGAATAGTAGACAAGAGGAGGAAACATGGAAAATAAAAATAAGAGAAAAAAAGGAGCCTTGGCAGAATTTATGAAATTCTGTTTCTCCCCAAAACTCATTTGCTCTTTAGAGCTTCCAAAAAGAACCTCATTATACCTACAGTCAGTCACTGGGGATGGGACACAAGGAAGCAGCCAAGTACCAACTTGTTCTTCCTCTTGATGGGCATGGCCAATGTTATTATCACAGATTCAGAACTCCACTTTGAAATCAATTTTAATTAAGAGTAGTAAACAACAGTTCTTTAGACCATATTGATTAGCACAGCACCATTTTCTAACACTTGAACACTTTTTGAGTTGAAAAAAGATCCTTGTTCATGGTCAGATTTATACGGTAGACAATTGAAGGTAGAATTGTATAATCAATCTACATAAATCATACTATATATAGGGTGTCCCAAAAGTCTCAGTGCTGTTTTAAGCTATTAAAGCTTAACTATATATCTGGAAGTGGTGACCAATTAAGGGAAGCTAATTAAAATGTATTTGTTGTTCAGTTGTTTCATCATGTCTGACTTTTCTTGATCCCATTTGGGATTTTCTTAGCAAAGACATTGAAATGGTTTGCCATTTCCTTCTGCAGTCCATTTTACTGATGAGGAACTGAGCCAAACAGGGTTAAGTGACTTGTCCTGGCTCACCCAGTCAGTAAGTGTCTAAGACTAGATGTGAATTCAGGAAAATGAATCTCAGGAAAATGAGACTGACTGCAGGTGGAAGGGAAGAGGAGAGAAGGAAAGGAAAAGGTGGAGGAGGGAAGGGAAGAGAACAGACACAGAGACAGAGAGACAGAGAGATAGAGACAGAGACAGAGACAAAGACAGGCAGAAAGAGAAAGAGACAGAGAGATACAATCAGAGAGACAGAGAGAGAGATTTGATTTACTGGACAGCACTAGCTTTGGGAACTACTTCAAGGGTATAAAAATTCTTCTTTTTTGTAAATTCAAAAATAAAGCCTTCTGGAGAGAAAAGAAGATTTCTTGTTAGAGAATTTTCCATGGAGAAAAAAGAATAGTTTATTGCAATGGTATCAAACTCATATAGAAACAGGGATAGCCACTTGGCTTCAAAATTTAACATTTTCTGTGTTTTATTGTTTTTAAAAAATATTAAATATCTCCCAATTACATTTTAATCCTATTGGAGCTGCATATATGTACCCATGTCTTTGGATTGTGTGTTTGCCACCCCTGATTTATTGCACAGCAACTTAATGGACCTGTCTAGTTGAAAAAAATTTTTATTTTGTAGACTCCAAAACATGATAACTTTTAAGGGGAGTCTGAATTTTAGGATGGTATCATGAGTAGAAAATAGAATTTCATCAGAATATCAAAAAGTCATTTTGATGGTAGCCCCAAGTTTAGTTCCTATCTGGGATAAGTTGATGTGCTACTTCAGTAGTTTATGAATCTATGGTCTACTTTGAATACTCTAAATCCTATATGTTTTCTGTGGAGTGAAGTAAAGGCTACCCTATACTAGACATGTATTTAGTACACTGAATGCTTATAAAGGAGCTGGGCATCCTATTATATGCAATTGTGGCGCCCAATACAAACAACGCCATTAGTATATTTAGAAGTTGTTCTGGAGCAACTCCACATGAAGGCAATAAACTAAAGAGAGAAACTGACCCTTTGAGATCAGGATCATACCCAGTCCATGTGAGCACCTAGTCTTGGAGAGCCTTGGGTTACCAATGTGAAGCATTTTGCAAATCTCCACACATGTGAGATTATTATGTGAGTTGTTGTGATGTTACAATTATGAATTATTATATAAATTAAATATGAGTTATTATTATGATCATAAAAGCATAGCTCTAGAGCTAAAGGAAATCTCTGAAGGCACTGAGTCCAATCCCCTTATTTTACAGATGAGGAAACTGAGTCCCAGAGAGCTAAAGTAATTTGTTCAAAGTCACATGGGTAGTAATCTCACTGCTTTTTAAAAAAGCATTCTGTTGTTCTTGAACCATGTCAAGAAGCCATAAAAAGATTCTGTGTTAAATCTTGAAAATATTGTTAGGATTTTTATTCCAACCTACCCATCATCATCATTAGCAGCAGAATTGATATATTACTTTAAGATTTGCAAAATACTTTAAAATGTCATTGATTCTCATAATAGCTATATAAATGCTAGTATCATCATCCCCGTTTTACAGATTAGGAAACTGTGACTAGGTGACTTGTCTTCGGATCACATGAGCAATAAGCATCTGAGGAAGGATTCAAAAATCAGGTTTTCACTCTCAAGTCTAGAACTTTTCCACTGCAGGTAGATGTAGCTGGTGCTGCAGTCTCCAGATTTTAGACTTAGCCAAGCTGGCTCATGAGCAGCACATAATAAGTAAACACATTTCCAGGGGTATTCCTGAAGCTTTTCCAGCCTGATAGAATCCAAAAAACAGAACCCATTGTGTTTTATTGGCAATACCTTAAGGAAGTCAAGCTCATGTGTATACTATGGTCAAGCTCATGGTTAATATTTATTCATCTTTCATTTCCAGTAGAAAGCAGGTACTTAATAATATCACACTATAGATTTATTCCTGATTTGTGAAACTCTGATCTGCAAAAAGCTGACTTTTGTCACTGAGTTTGAAGTCAGAGATATTGGATACTTTCTGTACATTTCAAATTAGGAGAGCTCTCTATAGTCTTTTCTCCCTCCCTCCCTACCACTTCTTCCTCCCCCCAGATTACATAGCGTGTAATCCATTTGAAACAAAGTATTTCAATAAAAGGAAGCAAACTTGTTACTCATTTTTGTTTTAAGAAGTCCTTTAGGTTTTATTAATTCTTTTTTTTTTCCTTTTTATATCATACCTATTCATTCCCTTCCTCTCCTCTCTGCACATTGAGTGTTACCTTGTAACAAAGAAATCCAGTTAAACAAAACAAGCAACACTGTGATCTAGTCTGAAAGGGTATGTAACTTTCTATATCCATAGGCCTCCACCTTATTTACCAGAAAGAGGTTGACAAGAAATCCATTATTATTTAATACCTTGTAATTACTGCTTTTTCGTAGGAATGACAGGTTTTTTTTTTTAATATTTTCAATTACACTGACAATTGAGTTTTTTACTTGTTAGATTTGTATGTGAATAAAATTTTATTAAGTAGAAAAATCATTGTATTCTTTCTTTATTGTATTATATAAATGACTGAGGTTGGGACTAAATTCTCTAAGTAAACACAAGCACTTCATGTTTCAGGAAAATGGAATAGGATTTAACTGTGTGTTTTCTAGTTTTTCCATTACTCAATCTGTAGCCAGTGAATTGAAAATATGTAAATTGTGGCTCACATTTGTTGTTTTTGATCTTTTAGGACAGAAGAATCCATAACAGATGATGACAAGAGAAGGTGCGTTTCTGATCATGGCTGATTTTCCTTGGGATGCTTTTGCCCACTTGAGAGATTCATTTCAAATCTGGTCTCAGATATTTGCTAGCTATTTGACCCCCAAGCAAGTCACTTTTAACTTCTCTGACTGCTTTAGTTTCCTCAACTGTAAAATGTGGGTAATAACACAAAATTGTTGTGAAGATCAAAAGAGATAATAATTGTAAGTGCTTAGTATAGTGCCTGGCAAACAGTAGGTGCTAAATGCTTATTTCTTTCCTTTTCCCTAGTTCAGTATTATAATAAAATGAGTGCTGGATAAATGTCCATTTATTCTGTTTTAATGTAGGACATCATTTAGTTCCCCCAAAATAATAGTAGCTTGAATCTTTGACTTTTGAAAAAGGAAAGTTTATTTTGGTGACATCTAACACTACTTCTATAGAAATATGGAAATATTGATATTCTGTGTACCTGCTTCATTCCCTTAAGGAACTACGGAGGGGTCTATGTCGGCTTACCCTCGGATGCTGTTACAATGGTTTCCAGTCAGACAAAGAGTGCAAGAAAGGGTATGTTGTATTTATTTTATTGCTTCGATTTATTTTTCTCTCTTAAAAAACATTTCAATTTAGTTGACTTAGATTATAATTAACTGCAAAAAATTGTTTATGACATACTCATTATGCCCATTGGTTGAAATTGTCAGCCATTTAGAAGCCAAATTCTGAAATAAAATTTCACTTCCACTGATGCTTATTTTCTATGACAGCACCTTTTTCTTTCAATGCCTCATTTGGGGAATAAAAAAAATCAGCCTTGAGGTCTAATTATGTAAATTTGTGAAATTCTAAAATTATTTACAAGTTGAATTTCTATAACATGACACAAAGATAAAGGGTTTTGGTGAATAAGTGAAATAATGTGTTTCTTTATTAGCAAAAAGATTTCTTCTCCTTTCTGAATTTCTTAAATGTGCACATCAAAGAAGGATATTGGTACCAATTGGATAGCATTAAAATATTTTAACATAGGTATGATTAGAGTTTTAAAATATGCACCTTGACCATTTGAACTCTGATCAAAGTTAGGGGTGTTTTAAATGAGACCCAGTAATAAAGATTGTTTTTAAAATTTTTAGAAAGTGGAAGTAATTTTATTTATTTTCTAGTAAATTTATTTATTTTTAATACACATTGCTTCATGAATCATGTTAGGAGAGAAAAATCAGAGCAAATAGGAAACATCATAGCAGAGATTAAAAAACAAAACAAAACAGAAAAGAAGTGAACATAGCATGTGTTGATTTACATTCAGTCTTCTTAGTTCTTTTTCTGGATGCAGATGGCATTTTTTTTGGTCCAAAGTCTATTGGATCACTGAACCACTTAGAAGAATCAAATCTTTCATGGTTGATCATTGCGCATTCTTTTTATCTTTTCCTGTCATCTTAACCAATCTGAGAGGTGTGAGGTGGTACCTCACAGTTGTTTTAATTGGCATTTCCCTAACCAATAGTAATTTTGGGGCATTTTTTCATTTTACCATAGATAGCTTTAATTTTGTCATCTGAAAATTGTCTATTCTTATCCTTTGACCATTTATCAATTGGGGAATGACTTACATATTTCATAAATGAAACCTTTATCAGAAATATGAACTATAGAGTTTTTCCCCAGCTTTTCACTTCCTTTTTAATCTTGTTTCTGTTGGTTTTGTTTGTGCAAAACCTTTTTAATTTAATGCAATCAGAGTTGTCCATTTTACCTTTCATAATGTTCTCTAGTTCTTCTTTGGTCATAAATTCCTCTCTTCTCCAAAGCTCAAATAAGCAAATTATCCCTTGTTCTACTAATTTATTTATGGTATCATCCTTTATGTCTAAATCATGTACCCATTTTGACCTTATTTTGGTATGGAGTGTAAGATGTTTGTCTATGCCGAATTTCTAACATATTAATTGTGGAAGTAATTTTAAATCAAACTCTTATAACTGGGCTTTGCCCATTCCCAGATTGCCTTTTATGGAAGCACCTGAAAGTGTATATGCCCTGTTAACACTCCAAAGCATCAAGTGAGAGAGGTGACTTAAGTTGGCTCTAGGTATCTCACCAGTGATAATTTATGAACAAGAAGTGGAGTTAAAGATACCATCCATGTTTTCTGTGATGGAAGAGGAAGAGGGCCAGTCATTTACTGAGAGCCCAAGGCTACATCATAGCCATAAATTATGAAAATACCCAAATGAGGAAGTCCAGAGTATCAGATAAAGCAAGGGAGGATTTATAGTAGGGTATGGATATACATTATATAGAATGAGAATTCTAGAATGGGCTGCAATCTGAAAGGGTGGAGAGATTGCTTTCATCAAAGAGTATCTGCAAAATTATGAGAATCAGAATCTACATAAGGTTGGATTATTCTCAATAGTGTTGGGCACACTCTCTGTGAGCACACAGTCCTGTCTGTTCTGTGGAATCATAATGGGATTGTGCCCATTATGGTCTTTTTTGTTTTTTGATTTTCATTCTCAATGAGAACCATGACATCAGGGAGGAGATGCTATGACATGCAAGTGAATGGGTTTGAGTGAGGGAGGGCTATGCAAGGTCACCTGCCTCATTTTCCCCTCCAGAGCCTTCTGGGTCCAACGGCCAAAAGAACAGGACAACTAGAGATGACCTTGGATACAATAGGAGCTTTGGCCTTTTTAAGCTAAGGTCTTTAACAGGTCTCAGTTTATGAAAGCAGAGACCACCACACAATTATGGTAAAACACTCCATATATCCTGTAGGTTGGGGCTTCTTCATTTTTTCCCACTTGCAGACCCTTTTCACTTGAGAAGTTTTTATGTGACCCTGGATATATAGATACATAAAATACTTATATGACTCAAACATTTACTGTTAATGAACCAGAATTTTGTGACTCCTCACACATTTAATTACATGATCCCATAGTTTAAAAAGCTTTGCTTTAAGTTTAAGAAGTAGCTAATGCTTATAAAGATCATAACATTTAATTCTTTTTAATTTTTTTTCAGATTAGAAGACGTTTATCCTGATGCAATAAATAAGAGGTATGACATCTTTGTAAAATATTTCTCATATTTATAATGACCTAAGTTCTGAGTAATTACTAGATATTCATCACACAAGGGTGCTTCTAATTAGCATCAGCAAGTATACAGCAGGTAGATAGCCAAGAACACTTATATCCAGATCTTCTCAGTTTGATACTTATATTAACTGTGTGACCCTGAGGAAACCATATAAACTTTGTGAAATTCAGTTTCCTCATCTGTAAAATAGAGGTAATGTATGTCCTTGAGATAAAAGTCCTTTTAACACCTCAAAGTGGCTTCTCTGTGTGTTTATAATATGGTTTATAAGTCGGAGTTAAGGTAGAATTGTGGCTTCTCGATAGGCGTTATCATTATAAGATAGAATAGACCCATTAAATCACTCATGCCCTCAATGTGAATGCTGTCACCGGCTGAGACTTATAGACTTACAGACTTACAGAGACGGGCTGTGGAAGATCTCTAAATTCCTAACACATGTTGTGAAGAACGTTGATAGATCTGGGAAAATAATTGAAATAATTGCTGACTAGAACCAAGGTCAAGGCTGGCTGGAGCTGAGTCTTTAGGTAAGAGACTTGGTAGAGAAGCCTTGGATCAATGGTGGTTTCTGATGGACTGGGAGAAGCTCTGGGGGTAGCCACTTCTGCTGCAATGAGAGGGAGTTGGAGTGGCAAAATCTCTCTGTCTGCAAATATGGAGGGGCTATGGTTGAGGGCCTCTGTGATAACAGGGAGTTCAGAAAGCAAAGCATATTTCATAGGCTTAGATGTTCAGCCAAATGTAGAGAAGAGATGAGAGTCAGAATTTAGGTAAGGATGGTGGGGACTCACACCCAAATAGGATGACAGAGACAAAATTAAAATTGGAGAATATGGGAAATGTGTTCTGGGTGAACATCTCAAAGAGATGGCCTAAATCTTTTTGCATGTCCTGGACCCTTTCTGGGGAAGCCTAAGGACCTCTTTTCAGAATGATATTTTTTACTTTTAACTTTTTGTTATTTTTTAACCCAATTTAACTTGTATTTTTTAAAAACTAAAGTAATATTTTATTTTCCTATTATATATAAAGATAGTTTTCAGCAATCATCTTTGTAAGATTTTGAGTTCCAGATTTTTTTCTCCCTCCCTTCCATTTTCCTTCCCAAACAATCAGAATCATATTTAAAAAAATAGAGGAAATGCTAAATTTCACTTAGAAGTGGAAATAACTATGTAGAGTATAAATATATGGTATGTAAATAGTGAAAATAAAATGTTATTTTCCCCCACCCATCCAAGTTCACTGCCCTCTTGAAATCTATCTAGGGATCCTCTCCCTCAGTTTAAGAACCCCTAATCTAGAAAGCCAAAGAGTAGGGATCAAGAAAGGAGGGAAGTCTGGGTCCAGAGGGATGGGAAACCAGACTCACAGGGATTGGGACAGAGAAGCCAATAGCAACATTGACTTTGGTAGTGAGTCAGTCTCATCCAAAGCAGGGGCTCTTTATAGGTTTGCTCCTCAGGCAAATTCCTAATGTATGTTGTAAAGAAAGATGATAGATTTAGGGAAATAATTGAAATAATTGCTGTCTGTATTATTAAGAGGAAATTAAATCTGCTTTTGTCTGCATGTGCAGAACCAAGGTCAAGGCTGGCTGGAGCTGAGCCTTTAGGTAGAGATGAGGATGGATACCTGATAGGTAGAAACACCTTGGGTCAATGGCGGTTTCTGCCAAAGGCCAGAAGAAGCTCTGGGGGTAGCCACTTTTGCTGCAGTGATAGGTCTTCCCATTTTGGGGTTTTGCCATTGTAAAGGAGGAGGTAGGAAACTCTTCCCAGATAGAAGCAAAAGTTCCTTCTGTCCATTCCAAGGGGGCTTGGATGAAGTTTCTAGGAACCCCACCATTGGTGCCCAGAGTTGTGGATTCCATATTGTCCACCTCGGAGATATTTTAAATTTTATTTTATGGGACTTTTAATAAGGCTGTAACTCCATGTCAGACCAATGGATCCCAGAAGTACAGCCAGAAGGGCATATAGAGGTCATTTGGACCAAACCCCTTCTTTTATAGAGGATAGGGGATGATAGAATCTGTTGCCAACTTCTCCAGGACAGAGCTGTTTCTTGTTTACCCAACAATGAAGGTAATCCAGCTCCAAGTAAGAATAGCAGCATTGATACATTCTGTATCAGCACAGTCTCCTCCACATGACTACTGGCTCCAATCCTGGCCTGTGTAATTGTTGGCAGCTGGAAGCAGTATGGCCTTAATGATTGTTATGTTAATAATAATAATGATGACGCTTCTTTTTAACCCACTCTTGCCTGATTTCGCCCCATTCTTCCTCTCTTTCTTACAGAATAATTTGATTTTTGTCTTTTTTTTTCTTTCAAAATATCCCCAAATGTGATATCTGCTCTTAGCCTCAGTTTCCTTATCTGTAAAAAGGGTCATGTATTCACTGTATTCCACCTTTGTAACTGAGTCTGCCAAACCTTTGCTTTATGGTCCATATGATGGAACTTGATATGTGACTTATAAAGAGTAACTAAGCAATGCCAAGAAATCCCAATGAAGAAAGTTTTGGGGATAAATAAATAGCAATCTGACTTCCTCTAATGAAATAATAGCTCACATTTGTTTGATGTTTTACAGTATTCTTTCTTACGGTATCTTTTTGTCTTATTAATCCTATGGGGTGTGTAATATACATATTATCCCATTTTATGAAGGAGGCAACTGGGACTGAAAGGGTGACTTTAACAAAGTAATACAATTAGAAAACATTGGAACTGGGGCTTGAACTCAGATCATGAATTTCAGGTTTTTTCTCCCAGTCCACCATGCTTCTGTCCTCAAGGAAGTAAAAACTTCCTAGAAAACAATGGAGAAGGAAGAATGAAATCTAGTTACATAAACTCTAAGCAATTCACTTTCCCTCTGTCTGCCTCAGTCTTCTCATCTGTAAAATGGGTATAATAATATCAACCTCCAGGGGTTGTTGTAGAGATAAAATAAAATAATATAATTATTATATTATGTACCAGGCACATAGTAGGCACTACATAAGTGTCAGTTATTGTTATTATTATTATGGTACTTAGCACAGTACCTGATAGCACTATTATTCTTATTGGAGAAGGTACCACACTCTAGGAGCAAAAGAACTGAATTAGCCCCAAAGAAACATGAGATGTGCAAAATTAGAGAAGCCGCTTCAAACGTTCATAGAAATTATTTGTGTTCGACCTGTGGCAGAGCACTCCAAGCTCACATTAATCTGATTGGCCACAGTCGGATATGCTGTAACTCAACTCTAACATAGCGATGCCATTTTGGTCCTTTTTGAATACGAAGGACAACAGCCAACCCATGTTTAATACATTGTAGGTATTAAATAAATGTTATCATTTTTATTATTAATGCTCATCCCACACACACGAGAGAGTAACTATCATCTATACTGCTATTTATCTGCTGAATTATGAAAAGACTCAATTGTTTCAGAGTGACTTGTTCTGATTTAAATATTTTCTCAGAAATAAATCTGAGTAGATATGTTAGCTCTTTTAACTCGATGTTGAGCTGTTAATGAGGGCTCTTCATGTTAAAAACCTTTTAGAAAATGAAATGGGTACTTCAAGGAGACAACTAATTTTTGTTTATTTTATTTGCATTTTGAAAGCTGTGGTTTGTTTGGTCTTGAGAATATCAGTGCCATTTTTTTCTTTTGCATTTGATTTCCCTTTAGCAGCAAAGCTTCATTTATTTTATGTGTGAAAGTATTGCAGTCTCTTTTTAACCCTTAAAAAACCTGAGCTTCATTTGTGTTGGGAGTTTTTGGGGGAACTCCTTCTGCCAATGTAGATTGACAGTTGCCCTTCTACGTAGAGGCTCTGAAAATTGCTTAGGTGTACCGAAAAGTTAAAATTTCTTCAGTCACACATCAAGTATGGTCTTGAGGTGGGACTGTTAAACCTAAGTCTTCCATACTCAAAGGCTAGCTCTCCCCATATTACTGCCTCAATTAAAAATGTATTTATAAAATAAAAAATGATAAATATTTCAAGTTTAGACTAATGCATGATGGTTTAAAGAGTCTTGGGCTCCAGCTTGCTAACCTTTCTCTCCCTTCTCCCCTTTTCCCTTGGCCTTTTGTAGCTTACTCATCAACATTTGGGAAGAACTTAGTCACACAGGAGACGCTGACACCTTGTAGACATTTTCAAGAAGGTTCTGGACACCCTAAATCCCAAGTGTTGTAAGGCAAAATTACAGGCAAAACTTGAATGCTACTGAAGGATCAGGAAATCACTTGGACACCGTGCTCAGAGTATGGAACCACCCTGTGGGCACCTTGTGAAAAATCAAGTTCATCAACTGTCCTGGGGCAAGCCACTTTAGAGAGAAATCAGCCTTGAGACCAGTAGACAGCCTTCTTCCCCTCACTGGGACCATATGGGAGATCTCATGAATTATAAGTTCACCAATACATTTTTGGATAGCTTTTATATGATAAAAGTCTTCATTCTATTTATAACATCAAATAATGAGGCACTGTGAGGGAATTAATGAAAAAAACCCCATATATTTGACATCTATAATCTTTTGTTGCTCTCGGTACAAATTGAATCAATTTCTTTTTGGTTGGTAAAATCTTAAATTGATCAAGTAGGCAGAAAGGTTTGAGGTTCTCATGGCTATTTTTGTCCCTTTTATATTACAGGTTTTCAGCCTTTTAAAGCATTCAGCTGCTCAAAAGAACTTTTTTTTTTAAAGAATAATGTATTTCATTGCAATGTGTTTTTTTTAAGCAGAATACTGATTTTGCATGTCCTGTAAAAACTTTGGTTAACCATCTCTTTTCTATGTACAAAGGCTCATATATCCATTGCAACTAGTCTTCTGTTCTATCCCACCTGCATTATGACCTTCCCAGAATTTAAGTCATCACAATATTATTTAATTATTCAAAATCAGTAAGGATAACTGATGAGTAACTAATGGGCAATTTAGGAAGTACTTCATTTGCTAATAACTGTAACTTTCTCTACTAAATACTATGCTGTAATTTGCTATGCTATTTACCAGTGTAATTAGACAATTAAAACATTTATATTCCTCTTTAGTATGGATTCTTAATTCTCTTCTGCAATGGGACATAGCAAGAAACATCGCTTATAGTAAATGTGCCAGTGAAATTTGTTCATTCACTCATTCAGCAAATTAAGCACCTATTATGTGTCAATCGTTGTGTAAGATGCTGGAAATATAAATATGAAGAATGAAATAATTTCCACTCACAAGGAATTTGCATCCCAATGAAGGAAAGATCAAGGATATGTTCATGTATATATGCACACGTGTTCCCATATATGGATATACATGTAGCAAAGTTTATATACATATATATGTATGTATATGTACACACACACACACACACACACACACACACACACACAAAGGAGGGAATTTGCAAGGTCCTAGAGATTGGGGGCTCAGGAAAGCCTTCATAGAGAAGGAAGGCTTTAAGCTGTATTTTACAAGATGAGAATTCTGAGATGGAAGGATGAAGGAAATGCATGCAAAGGAATGGCGACCGAGATAGGATGTGGTGTATGAGGAGCAGAGAGAAGTTTAATTTGGCTGCCTCCTAGAATTCAGTAGTTTGGAGGCAGGTTATATAGGACCTTGAAGACTAACCCAGAGCAATTTATGTATTAGACACATTAGGGAGAGCCAAGATGACTGAGTACAGGAGAATCATATGGTCCCTTGAGAATGATAGGAAGATTTTGACAGGTAAATTTCAAATTCTTCCAATATGGTGGAGTAGGTAGATTCTCCTTCCTCCACTATCACTACTGACTTCCTTGGAGTGCTTTATGTCCCAACTAAAATCTCACCTTCTACAGGAAGTCTTCCCCAATCTTTCTTAATTTCAGTGCCTTCCCCCTGTTAATTATTTCCCATTGATCTGGCACATAGCTTGCTTTGTTTGCTCCCAATTAGATTATAAGCTCTTTGAGGTCAGGAACTATCTTTTGTCTCTGTTTGTATCCCAGGTGCTTAGCACTGTGTCTGGCTCTTAATGATAAATATTTATTGGTTGATTGATTCTGATTGTGGGACATTGAGCAAGGAAAGATGTAAAGGAGGAAGGATGGGAGATAGATAATCACTCTAGTTTGGTAGATTAGATTATTGGTACTAGTTTGAGATGAGGCTGAAAAAGTGGTTTAGAAACTGATTTGGGAGGGCCTTGAATCCCAAGCTAAGATGCTTGGACTTTATTTTGTAGGACTTTGTGAGGGGGTGGGAGTGGGGAGAGCCACTGAAAGGTTTTGAGCAAGAATGATGTCATCATTTTAAAACCATTCCTGGTTACCATAATTTGAGAGTGTTATGGGGGTGGAGTAAATGTAATGCTTTCAAGGGTAAATGTGATATTCCTAAGAAGCAAGCAAAAATACTCAAAAGTGAGAATACCATTAAGACACATTATATAGTCAAGTCCACAAATGGAACCACTGATCCATCAAGTTAAAAAAAAATTCAGGGAAAGAAAACCATTTTGGAATGATTCTCTCTCTCTCTCTCTCTCTCTCTGTGTGTATATTATATATATTGTATATATTATATATATGTAACCATAACCATATATGTAATATCTGTATATATTATATATATGTAACCATAAGGACATGACAGTCCTTAAGTAAAATGCTTGGAACTTTTCATATTCAGGAAGGGAGATAAAATTTTGATAATTTATTAGCAAAGTAATTCATAAATCCCATCATTGAATTTGAATTTGCACATTCCCAAATGAATTTCCTTGAATATAAAATTTTCTTCATATTTATATAATTGTCAAGACTTCCTCCTCTTTCTTCATATTTATATAATTGTCAAGACTTCAGTGAATTTCCTTGAATATAAATTTTTTCATATTTTTATTTAAATCACTGTGAAGCTCTTAGCACAGTGCCTGGCACATAGTAAGTACTATATAAATGTTAGCTATTGTGTCAGATCTCAATATTTCCTTTCAACTAGTCATCATTTTGACCAATTGTCTTGTGTTTCTTATAAGGTAATTACACTTGCCATCCACTTACTTTACTTGGGTATCTTGAGATTAATGTTTCCAAGTCTCATAAGGATGGTGCTTGTGATATGCTAAAGCCAAACTAAAACAAAACCAACATGGATAATTGACAACTCCCTTTAGAGAATTGCAAAAGAAAAATGAAAAGTTGGTAGTTGTTTGAAAGTCTTTTAATTTAAAGGTTAAAATCTACCTAAGCCAAATACTTTTCTTGGCTCTTCCAGATTAATTCATGAGAAAGGTTGATTTTCTTTTGATTCACCAGAGCTGAAAAGATAAATAGAAAAGATGATCAGTAATAATGGGTAACTAACTGTAATGGTTTTGGGGGGGACAAAGGGAAAATGACAGAAAGGGTTGATATGAAAAGCATGATGAAAAGAGCTGTTTCTATGTATTTTTTCTCTCTCTTTTATTAAAGGAACTCGAAGGGAAAGATCAAGCTAAATAATGTGTAAAGGTTAAGTCTTGCAAATGAGAAATGCTGTGCATTTGTGTGCTCTCCATGTTGAAGAGATCTGGAGGAGTGGGGAAGTTATATAACCTCTTCACTGTAGAGACATAGATTGTCTTAGCCAGTTTGGGAGGGATTGACCCTCCATGCTGATTATGAAGGGTTCTTTTCTAATATAGAACTGCCAAATGCACAATGTCTAAAGTAGACAATGGTTAACCTACCACCGATAAGGAAGGACGTGATTTGAAGGACATAGTAGACCACAAATGGAAGGTGAGTCAGCCACATAACCCTGGCTATTTGCAAAACAAGGATCATGGTAGAATGAACGAATTGATCTTTGTCCTTGGTAATCAAGGGGCACTGCTTTATTATATTTGGTTTTCTTTTGAACACCCATCCTTACCAGAGCAACTCATTTTAAGATTGACAAAACCCTTTCTTTATAATCCTGCAAAGTAAGTCATGGTGAGTCTGATCACACCCATTTTGCAGATGAGGAAACCGAGACTAAAAGGTAAAGTGACTCTGCATGATCCTTCTCCTCCTCCTTCTTCTCTTTCTCCTCCTCCTCTTCCTCCTCCTCCTCCTTTTTTTTCTTCTTCTTCCTCTTCTTTTTTTCCACTTCCTCTTCCTCTCATCTTCCTCTCCTCCTCCTCCTCCTCCTCCTCCTCCTCCTCCTCCTTTTTGTTATTATGTATTTCTTTAACCTATGAACCCTTTCTCAAAATTAAGTCTTTAAATGCATAGAACTACAAAGGAAATCAATTATATTGAAATAAAGATGTCACTTTCCCTGCCCCTTCCTAGTTCATGGGCCTCTTGAAATCTATAGATGAATCCCAGGCTGAGAACTTCTGCTTTTGATGAGAAAATGAGAGAGACTAAAAATTTTAACTCTGTGAAAGTTAAAAAAAATATGATTAGAATTAGTATAGAGAAATGAACTTAGTAGTAAAAGACAGTGACATAGGAAGCAGTAACAGGAATAGTGGCTAGGAGGGGAAAAGTGACATTGACAATGTGGATAGGGCCACTGAATTGTGTTTAGTTCCAGGTGCCATATTTTAGGAAGGACAGTGCTATGCTGGAATGGTTCCCCTCTGCCTCCCCTTTCCCCCTTCTTGCCAAGGATCAACAGCTTTTGGACTTTTTCCTGAACCTTATCTTTGCCCTTGTTTCTCACTTTGTTTTGTCAAGGGTGGGTGGATACATATTCAGCAACTGGCTTTGACTCTAGTGAGGATGGACAAGATTGCACTTTTAGATTTAATATGTATTTTTAACATTTTCCACATCACTTTTCAAAATCTAGGTAATCAACAGAACAACAAATTAAACCTTAATTTGTTGAATTTACTGATTTCTGAGGGATAAATGCTCACATTGAAAATTAAATGCTCAGGTCACTAGTTGGTTCATTTATTTGCCCTCTTCCATTAAATTGCATACTACTTGAAAGCAGAGTCAGTATTGCATCTATGCTCTTCATAACTTCCCAGTCATTTGCCAGTCATCAATCCTCCTTCATAGGAGTTTTACTGTGTTTTGGCTCATGTCTATGGTTTTTCCCAAAGTAAGAGTAGTAAACTGTGAATCGGGTATGGGAGGTTAGTATTTATCTCCTAAATACAAAAGAAATGTGAAATTCTGACCATAAGCATTATCTCTATAGGCTTAAAATGGTATTCAGTAGCTTAATTCTTTTTATACCTTTTTGGGAAGTAAGACCTAAACTCCAGGAGAACATAAAGCAGTTTATGGGAAAACTGAATAGACATCACTATTTCACCTTGACTCTGCACCTCTGTCCCTAAGTGCTGGCCACACAGGCTAGTGTTTGGTCTGCTCTTCTTGCCAGTGGTCATCTCTCTCTCTCTTTTTTTATTAAAGCTTTTTATTTGCAAAACATATGTATGAGTAATTCTTCAACATTGACCCTTACAAAGATTTCCATTACAAATTTTCCCCCCTAGTCTCCTCCTCTCCTCTAGATGGCAGGAAGCCCACACATGTTAATAATGTTAAAATACTTAACAAGTAGAATATATGTATACATATTTCCACACTTATCTTGCTGTGCCAGAACAATCATATCTACATGAACAAAAAATCAGAGAAAGGAAACACAATGCAAGTAAACATCAATAGAGAGCATGAGTGTCAGCGGTCATCTCTTTTGAAGCAGAAACTCCCCTGGTAACCAGTAGGACCCATTAGGCTTCTTGGACTCCCAAGGTCACCTCTAAATCTGGACATAGTCATCATAAGATTGATGTTTGTATTCAATTACTTTGCACTTATTCTATTTATTATTATTATTTCATATGTACTTGTCTCTCTCATTGGAATATAAGCTCCTCCTGAATAGGGATTGTTCTATTCTTTGGATCACTAGTACCTACTCCAGTGTCTGCCACGTACATATGTGTATGCATAGATATATGTGTATATATGTATATGATATATACAATATACAGATATAATACAATAATATAAATATGTACAATATATACATATAAGTTAATAAACATATATCTATATATTCATACACATATATGACTGTCTACATATAATCTATCCATCCATTCATTCTTCTTTCTATCTCTATTCATCTACTTCTTTATCTACTATCTATCAATTTGTGTATGTATCTATTTATTTATCTGTCTATTCATCCATCTGTCTCTCCATCTCTATCTATTGACCTTTTTATCTACCATCTAACTGCCAATCAATTTATGTAGGTATGTATTTATCTATCTGTTTGTCTATATATTCATCCATCTCTATCCACCCACTTCTTTAACTATCATCTATTAATTTATGTGTGTACATATGTATATATCTTTTTATCTATCTGTCTTTCCATCCATTTCTTCATTTCTATCTCTCCTCTCTCTCTTCTTCTTCTTCTTCTCTCTCTCTTTCTGTCTCTGTCTCTGTTTCTGTCTCTCTCTGTCTCTGTCTCTCTTCATCTCTCTCTCTCTCTCTCTTTTTACATACATATATGTATCTATCTATCTACTATCTTCAGCCCAATGAACACTTACTAACCACCAATGATGAGTCAAGTACAATGATAAGCTCAAGGATACAATTAATAAAAAGAAAGATAGCCCTTACCATTAATGAGCTAATATACACACATATATACATATAAGAATATAAACATATATCTATATATTCATACACATATATAGAGACACAGAGATACATTCTGTGTTTATATATGCATTTATCCCTGTGTGTACACACACACACACACACACACACACACACACACACACACACACACA